>CAJHUC010000794.1:0-79308 GCA_905146915.1 Ostreobium quekettii | reverse complement strand
TGGACTTAATCGTTCAGCTCCCTCGGACCACTTCTTTCCCTCACTACGACGCCATCGTCGTTTTCGTCGATCGATTGACCAAAATGGTCCACGTCGAGCCCACCCACAGCGCGATTGACACCGCTGGCCTGGCCGACATTTTTATGGAGCGTGTTCATCGTTACCATGGGATTCCCGAGTCTATCATCTCGGATCGCGGCCCCCAGTTCACTTCGGCCTTCTGGCAGGCCTTATTGGCTCGCCTTGGTGTGCAGCCCCACCTCTCCTCGGCCTATCACCCCCAGACTGATGGCCAGACGGAGCGCATGAATCGCACTTTGGAAGACATGCTCCGGCGGTACATTGGGGCTGCCCATACCGACTGGGATCGCCTTCTCTCTTGCGCTGAGTTCGCCATCAACAATGCGAAACAAGAGAGTACGGGTTACTCCCCATTCTTTCTCAACTACGGGCGTCACCCTCAGACCCCTTTCTCTCAGTCGCTGCCCCTCAAACAGCGCACCTCGCTGCCCCTTCGCAGCAATGGCCGCAGCCTCCAGCGTCGGCCCGCCAAGGCTTGGGCTCAAGCCAACTTGCCTCAAATTCCCGGGGTCCCTGCCTTCCTCCAAGATCGGGAATCCGCGTTGCGCCGCGCCAAGCAGTGTTTACAGAATGCCCAACAGCGCATGAAACACTGGGCCGATCTTTGACGGAAGGCAAAGTCGTTTCAAGTGGGGGATCTGGTGCTTCTGTCCACCCAGAACCTCCACTTGAAACATCCCGGTACCAAGAAGCTCTTGCCCAAGTGGCTGGGTCCATTCCGGATTCAGACGCGCATCAATCCCGTCGCTTTCCGGCTGGACCTGCCTGTCGCCCTGCGCCGGTTGCACCCAGTCTTCCATGTTTCCTTGCTGCGCCGGTACATCCAGGGCCATTCGGTGCTGCCTCCTCCCCCTCCCCCGGTGCTTTTGGATGAGGAGCTCGAGTATGAGGTCGAGGCTCTCCTCCAGAAAACCATCGTCCGGCGTGGCCGAACCCGCCAGCCCTACTACTTGGTTAAATGGAAGGGCTATGATATGGGTCACAATTCCTGGGAACCTCTCCACAACCTCACCCACTGTGAGGAAGCGTTGCAGCGCTTCGCACTCCAGGCTCAGCAGGACCCTTCGCTGATTCGTTCGCCCAAGGAGGCCTTTCAGCCGCCGCTTCGGCGCCCTCCGCCATCTTCGCGCTAGCCCTTGGCTGGTCCCCCTGCTCCTCTTGAGCCCCCCATTTTGTGTATTGTTTTGCAGCCCTCGTCTCCGGCTGGATGAGCCTGCTCCCCCCTTCCCCGCTGTTCACCAGGCGGGGGTACTCACGGGACGCTCGATGGATCACTCGCCTGATTTGGCTGGAGCAGCGGGATCCTTGATCCCCCCCCTGCCTTCGGGGCGTACCTGGGGGACCTTTCTCCCCTTTCTTTTTCTCTTGCCCTTCCCCTCCTGGCCATTCAGGGGTTGCGGCGCGCATTGGGGACTATTGCAACCCCTATAGGGTGCCCGCATTGTCTCTTCTTGCTTGGTACGGGTTTAGAGGCCGGTATTGCAGGGTTCTCCACGGATTCTCGGAGGGGGGATGTGCTGGACATGCCACCCCCTCCCTTGTTCCTCACTCCTTGTTACGCCTCTTGCCCATCTTGGGGGGGTGCAGTTTCGACTGTACTCCCCTATGTGTGTGTGCCTCTCCTGTCCCGGGCCTTCCCGGGAACCGCCTCCGCCTTCTTCTGGGTTCCCCGTGGTTGCCTCTATTCGGAGTCCCTCTATACCGTGAGCTCCCAGGCCACTACGCCCAGCCTTGTCCGACGCATCCTTATTACCCACCTCCTTTGGGTTCGGCACATCACTGGTGCAAAATGTCATTTCACCTTTGGCGCTTCATCGGCCAGTTTCTTTCATGCTCCTTCCTCATATTCGCCGTTCGCTCTCAAAGACTTCCGCCCTTCGCCAAGGGCACTGGCGCCACCTCCCTCGCCTTCACCGCATCTCCCCGGCCGCGATCGGGATTGCCCAGCCTCCCGCTCTCCTCGACAATCAATCGCCGCGGGCGACTAGGGGAGGGACAAGACTCAGCCGGTACCCGGGGGTATTGACAACCCCCCTACAGTAACCGGCCCAAGAGGGCTACGGTTACAATAGTGTAGGGGTTAGAGTGCTTAGACCGGCACTAGGGCGGTGGCCACCGGTACCTGGGGTACCCCCAGGTACCGGCGCTCGGGTGTGGCCCCAAGTACGTAGTACTTGGGGTCCGGTGCTGGGTCCCAGCTTAATGGCCTTCGAGCGCCCGCACCGGTACGCTCTCTCACCCCCTGTTGCGCGCTGCCGCGCAACAGACGTGTGGATGGAGAGGAGACTTCAGACTATCTGGGAGTAATCACTTTTATCTGGGAGTTATCATTTTGGTGCGTTAGGGAGTCGGGAGTAACGTGTAGAGGGCTCGAATAGGGATTGTGGTGCGGATTGGCTGTCAGCGATTGGTACGCGAGGACATAAAAGGTTCATTCGTATTTCTGGGAGTAACGACTCCCAAGGGGACGTGGCATCTGGGAGTAGCATTGTATATAAGACAAACCTTCCGTGTAAGGCGGCAAAACTTGGGCCCACCACTTGAACGTTGACTCGTGTGTTTCTGCTTCTAATTGCGATTCCATCCCCGTTTCCCTTGCCGTATCTCATTTCGCCTGTGGGTAAGGAGGCGACCACAGTGTCTCCCAAGCATTGGGACCGCATTGGACTGCCCATCAGCCTGGGGAATTGGCTGGTCTGGCATCTACGGCTCTGCAGCAGGACCGCCTGGACTCCATCCGTTCGACACGGCAGAGGTACGTCGGTGGGTGCCACATTTGCGCATGCGGGTGGCTGGCGACCGTACACGCCCTCCCCCGTACCTGGCCATTATGCTGGCGCTGCGAATGTAAATGCCATAGGTCGGGTCGGATTCAACGTAGGCCGATGACGACCGCATCAGGCCTGTCAAAACAATACGTGCACCACGTGGTGTTGGGGCCTGACAGTGAAGAACTTCTGCCACACTTCGGAGGCATCGTGGCCTTCTCGTACGGGCACACGTGGACCCTTGGATCTGTACCCAGCGCTAGCACACGCGCCCACCACGCGCGGACAACGTGCCGTGACGGCCACGCGCCACACGCGGGGCGTGCGCGCACGCCTGGGGCGGTATTAATGCCCGCCCCTTTCGCAAAGAGGGACTCACCCGCCCTGGTTCCCGCCGCCGCCTGCACCGCAGTCGACTTGCAGGTAAGCTCGTTTGAAACCAGCCCCCCATGCCCTGCGCCGATTGGGGCGCCCTCCTCGAAAAGCTGCTCCGGCGACAGGGCGTGTGCCCTTCTGTGGCGGACGCGCTACTGTTGTCGACGGCGGAGAGTTTGTTGGAGTTGTGCGTCTCTGGTCTTTGCTTGAACTTGAGGTGTTGTTTCGGTGAAAGCCGTTGTTGATGGGTAGGCAATGACTTTGGCGCACCGGGGGTCCCATCAGCGGCTTGACCGCAAGCTGCTGACGGGAGTCTTGAAAATGTGCTCAGAGATGTGCCCTGGGCCGTGTTTTTGAAGCAAGGTGCCAGCACGTCAAGACTCCGGGGGGGTTTGGTGGCGGCGCGTTCGTTGCTGTCCTGTATGGTTTGCACAAGTCGCGAGACGTTGGGTGGCGCAGGAAGCGTGCAAACCGATGCACTCTGCTCTGCCGCCACCGAACGTCGGTGCCCCGGCTTCGTCAGCGTGTGTGGCACAACGGCGCCGGCGGGGCTGCAGAGGTTGGACGACGCCCCGAATGGGCACTGTACAGCTGCGCGATCCGTCTTGAGCTGAATCAGTCAGTCTCTGTACATCATTATTCATAAGCTTGTCGGATTCATGGCACAATGAGGTCAGTCGTTCGGGCACGCTGGGGGGCTTCGCATAGCATCATCCGACCTCCAGCCGTTCCAGGGAGCCTGGTCCCGTGTACAGATGTGATTTGGCGGTCACCACCAGTGGGCTACAAGCCCCCAGTCAGCTGTCATTGTCATTTTGCACTCATAATTGTTGTGCAATGTTCTTCAGGTGCTTCATCGCCATGGATCGCGCCAACGTGCTCATCCTGTTGGCTTGCCTCCTGTGCGGCGTGGCACTCGCCCAGGACGAATGCTATAGCGTGGATACGAGCAATGTCAGCGACGACCCAAAACTGGCATTGGACGTCTGCGAAATCAACGACCTTCTTGGATTGGACCCCCCAGATTACGAAATGGCCAGGGAGATTTACAAAACGGGCAACAACGCCAAGGGCACGACGCTTTTTGATGTTGCAACTGCTGAATATCCAACCGAGCTTTACCAGAAATACGCAGTGTTCTTTGGGGACCAGCAGTGGATGCACACAAAGATCGACCAGGCCCTCGATGGTGAAGGCAAATTCTCTTCCGATATCAAGAGGGTTCAGGTGAGGTGGAGCCCATTGCCACGGTCAGTGTTGCTCCGTCGAGGCTTCCATCCATTTGCCTATTTGGATGCAGTGAAACTTCCCAAATGCAGACGATGAGTTTCTCACATGCTTGGTACAATGTATGGTGGACAGGCAGTCAAGAAACTCCTGCAAGCCTCCGTGCTTGTCCAGAGGTTTTTCTATCACATTGACTCTGCTGTGGCAAAGACTGAAGCCAACAACCCGGACGGTGCTCTCAATAGCCTGGATAGGGCCATGGCTGTGTTCTATGGGGGTGACATCAGCTGTAGCCCCTTTGGCAACGGTCAGGCCAGGGGTATCGAGTTTGGCACCATCTCCGAGGGTGTCAGCAAGGCAAACAAGGAGGTCCATGCTGCTATCAAAGCAGGTCAGAGAGCCTTGCGTTGGTTCGCTAGATGAGTGATTGATCAGTGCAGAATTGCAATTTTCCTGTCAGAACCAGTGTGTGCCTTTAGGGCAGGCAGCGGGATCAGTTCATCTCGTGAGAAGGCTGGTGAAACACTAGATTATATTATAGGAATGGTGACTAGTGTGCCCCTGGCTGAAATGTGTGTGGTGGGTTGGGCAGGTGCGGAGGCTCTTATGGCCATGATAGAAGATTCCACAGCAGATGCCAAGGATGCTGTCAAAACTGCGAGGGATAACATGTTGAAGCAAGTGACTGTCATCTACGTCCAGGCCTGCTTCAAGTACGCCACTCTGATTGACACAGGCCTGGAAGATGGTGTAGATGCTGCGGTTGTGGAAAAGTCACAGGTGGGTTGCCTGTTATGGGCTCAGGCGCTGGATTGAGTTTAATGAGGACCCCACAACGCGCCAAAGTGCATACAAGCTTTCTGCAGCAAGGGTCCTTGCTGTAACTGACATTTTCATCTCATCCATGAATCCAGCCAGGGGCAGATTCAAACAAGGAAGAACATATGCTTTGACTGCCCGCAGCCATTTGCAAAGTATCAGTTGGATATGCAGTGGCTGGTGTTGTCCACCATGTTCGGCTGGCTCAGCTCTCTGCATCCATTGGTTCCATCTTTCTTAGCAAAGATGTTGGCATCAGGCAATCCACATCGCACACACAATGTGCTGTGAACAACAGGAGCTAGTTAAACTAATTCTTCAACTTCCGCTTTGCAGGCTGAGGGCTATGCCTATTATCAGGCCATCTATCCCCTCATCGCGGATGCCGACCCAGCAGGTGCTGAGGACATTCTCAAGGCATTCAACATCGGCGCTGCACCAGACGAAGAAGCTGCTGAGCAGGTATATAGTCAGGGCCCGGCTGTCCGAGCAAGAAGACTTTCAGGACTCCGGATGCTGCTTTGCTTGTCCACTTGTTGCCGAACCAACAAGACCGCTCCCTGACTGTGCAGTTGTGGTGGTTCTTTCCATGTGCTTGGAAGGGACATGACTTAGCAGCTTGTGCATACTGCAGGTGAAGGCCATCCTGAGGTCAAACTATGCAAAGCTGTCCATTGACGAGGATGACGTCAAAGATTTTGACCCAGAGGCAGTGACCAACTATGAGGACCCACCCGAAACATCCTGTGAGCTTGAAAACCCCTTTAGCTCCGATGACAGTGGCAAGCCTAACGATGTTGATGGTTAGTCCAGCAACTAGTGAAGTTGCTTGGAATAAGATACGCTCATTGTTTTGGGTGACCTGCTGCAGGGAAGGATGGCATATTCTTGAAACACATGGGCAATTCATGGGCTCCATAGGTCGCTTCACGTTTTGGTCGACTGAGTAGGTCATTGACGGGCGTGGTGTGCCTGCATGAGATCCAATATTGTAATTTCATATGACATTTGTATGCCACCATTGCTCAACATCTCACCTGAGTATTTGAAAGACTCTGTGCTTTGGCAGCGAAGTATACAATTCCAGGAGCTCGGCGCTATGTTGTGCTCTGTGATCCTTGCGCTGCTTTACAAGCATTCACGTTACAGCTTTACGTACTACCAAGATATCACCAGATCAATGGACCGTATCACGCATGGTCCATACTCCTATGTCACTAAGTAAGCACATCACTGAGTGGATCTTCGCGTCGTTCCTTTAAGCATTTACGTATTGTTCAGCGTTTGGCAAGAAATGGCATGATAAGTCGCACATTATCCAGCAAGAGTGGACAGGGCAAAAACACTGAATTGTGTTCCCTAATGTGCTGGCTCCCATTCCCAGCGAGAGCGATATACGCTGTGAAAGTTAAGCCAAGGACTGTGAATGCGAGAGTGGTGCCCATATGATGGAGGTTGTACAACATAAACACAATTGAGCCTGGACCAATCGTCAAGGGTACGATGGCGCCTTGTCAGTACCCATCAATCCATTGTCTCCACCACGACTGGCATTCCATGCTGCTTACTTGATCTCCACAATGCTTCAAACACAGCAATGTCTCTTGCTCCTTGCTCTGGCTGTGCTCTGATGGCTGCATCGCTAGCATCAGCAGTGCATTCCCTTTTGCGTGCATTCACCTGCCCAGCGAACTGCCGAAGTTCTCTTTCCATACCAGTAAAGCCAACTTGCACTTCTGTCTCGTCTGTCATCGACGGCGTTTTGTACCGCAAGGTGTAGCAGCCGCGGTGGCCCCCCCCGCCACCCCTCAGAATCTCCAGTGTGCCATCCACTCCAATGACACGCAGCGCCCATTTGACCTGATTAAACAAGGGTGCAAATCAATCTACAAGTGTCACTTGCAGCACTTGGGAGATTGCGGCTCTGCTTGGTAGCACTGCACCAATTGTGGACCCCACTACTGTCAAATATCTGGTTGAAACTGTAGCTGTTTTACAATCCACTGTGCTGCCCAACATGTGGACACCCCTGAGCGTGTACACAGCAGCTGCTGAGGGAAGACACTATTTTGAATTCTGTACACTTAGCGTCAATGTGACGTTAAGCCCTGCCCCCCCCGGGCGTTAATCCTTATTTCGACGCCAGGATGACTCGGCAAGATTACCTCACAATGCAATACAACTTCAAAACAATTCTAAGCAAAAAAAAGCCAAAACTGTAGTGACTGCAGCAATTCCAAAAAATGGGTTGCCAAAAGCCATTATAGGCAGCCCAAAACCTGCAAAATGATCTGTTGCAAGACCTTCCTCGAAGATCGAAAATTTGAGGAGGTTTTGCAACAAGCCATAAGCTATCTGCCGCTGATCAACGGCGTTTTTCTACATCTTCCCACCTTATTTTAAATTTAGTGCAATGACATCATCTCTTAGCGTCAATGCTGCAACCCCCACCCTATCCCACCTTTAACGTCAATTAGACGTTAGGCGTACAAAATTCAAATAGTGTCTGCTCTAAATCTTAGCGTGGCTGACTCTGCTTTCAGGATAGTGCTTGTCTGCCGTTCTATGTGAGATACAAGGGACAACTTTAGAGCATAGCTGTTCAATCATAGGGACCTTTGGGCCACTGGAGAACGGCCCACATCAGTGGTTTCACTACCTGCAGAGCAGCGAACGTGAAGGATACACCCGCCGGAACACCGCTCTCAAACTTCAGCCACCCAATGACAGTATCCGGTGGCGGCAGCTTGTCGGGCACCGCATTGAGGGCCAACCCCGAGGCCAATACTGGCTCCCCGCATCCACAGCCTTGTGCAACAAGTCTCAATGCCCCAATGAAGTGCACGGAGCTTTCCATCATGAAGCCTCCAGGGCAGCCTTCTGCATCACGGCGCCAGTCACTCCTGAAGTACCTGCACAAGTGAAGCTCACCACAGATGCTCTCAACGATTCCACTAACCATATTGCTTCTAGGAGACAAACAACGACCAAGTCACCCTTGCCCGCGCGCCCCCCCTTTGCCCCCAAGCAAGCAAACCTCCCTTCAGGGATGGAAGTAGAATTGAGGTGAATGGACAATAAACCAGAAAGTTGTGGCAAGTGCATGTCTCGCATTTTCGCTTCAGACTGTAGCCTAAGGCCATTCACACAACCCATGAAGCAGCAGCAAGCAGATCTGCACCAGTTTTCACTGTCAGCACGATATTCCTGGGGATGGGTGAAGTGCTCACTTGTTCTCTTCATTCATTGCCATATCGGCCACAAGGTCGAGCTTCACAATCTTGCCCAAGTTCTTGCAAATATCCCTCGCCTGCAGGAATACTTCCTCAAACCTATGGTTTCATAAAAGTTGCAAGCATTATAGCCGCTCTATATAACTCGTCAATCTGAACACCCCAACAAAGCTCAAACTGGTGCACTGCATAGACACGGAGATTCTTGATACGTTGCCAAAGAAAATTCCTCTTCTCAGCGTGCCTCATGTCTTGTAGTGAGCACCCCAAAGTGTGCCTGCAATCCACTTAGGGAACGCACCTTGTCGATTTTGGTACACTTAGCTGGGCATTGCACTCGTCAAGGACTTGCACTGGATCCAACCGTCACAACACGTACAACAGGTTAGTAATTCACTGTAGAAGATTGAAAACCACTCATCCAAACTCACCTGTAGTTCTCACCATAATTCCAGAGTGCCTTGGGCATCGCCCTGTACCGTGCAATTGCTTCTGCGGCCTCTGCAAAGCTGCACCCCACAGGCTTCTCCTGGAGAACATGTTTCCCATGTCCTAAGGCCTGCTCCACAACCTGTATCCACCATGGTTCAACAGCAATGATAATTTGCAACTTGTCTTGAGACAACCACCAATGAAGATCCTCAACAGATCTACACATCCAGTTGAACCAGGCATGGATGCATCAAGGGTCCTGCGCAGCCGTGAAGGGAAGTGACAGCTCGTTACCCCTGAACTGCACATTTCTGATCCAGTTCAACCATTTCTGGCCAAAGCGTAGGCAGTCCAAGGCATGGCCAAATAAGGCATCCTGAAGTATGCATGTCCCTCTGCTCAGCTTGCAGGAGGGCCAAAACGGAAAGTACAGTGAGTTACCTTGAGCATGGCCTGAACAGCCAGCACCACTATGACAGCTTCCACATCAGGGTTTGACAAAATAGCCTCCAAGCCATCTTCCCCCCAATGGGCAGTTACGTTGGGCAGAGACCTGGAGTGGAAATCTCCACAAAGGACATGATGAGTAGTTCTTGCCTGGGTGGGTACTTGTCAATTACTTGGCAACGATCCCATGCGCTTGCCCCTGCAGATAGTCACATCCTGGTGTGCTACAGCTAAGCAACATTCAATGTTAACAGCATAGTTGCACAATCTCCTGAACAGCATACAATTACGTTGCCATTCATAGCAACCCTAGTCTAGGTTTCCTTTTCACAGGAGCAAAGGAGAAGCCTAGCAACGCTGGATACTTGACAGGGACAGTTCCCTGACATTGAGCACAAATGCATGAACAGGACAGTTTCATAAACGACAGGACACTTTGGACATGGCAGTTGTCTTTTCTCAATCTCTAGGTGTAAGGTGCAACTGTGTTTAATAGACAGATATGTGAGCCAGCTTGTGCCTTTGTGCTAAAGTGCTAAGGGAAGACACTATTTTGAATTTTGCACGCTGAGTGCCAAAAAGACGCTAAGGGGGAGGTCCATGCTATGGACACTAAGAGATTATGTTATCGCACTAGAATCAAAATAAGGTGGGATTATGGACAAAAATGCCACTGATCAGCACCAGACAGCTCATAATTGTTCCAAAACTTCCCTCAAGTTTTCAATCTTCAAGGAAGCCCTTGAAATGGGTCAATTCGCAGCCTTTGGGCTTGCTCCCATTGCCTATCATGGCTTTCAGCATCTCATTTTTCAACCCACTACAATCGCCACAACTTTGGTTGTTTTCTCCCTGCAAACTTCTTGAAGCTGTACTGCATTATCAGGTAATGTTGCTGGGTCATCCTGGCATCGAAATAAGAATTGACACGGGAGGTGTGTGTGAGGGGGGTCTGAGCTTAGCGTACAAAATTCAAACAGCGTCTTCCCTTACATGCAAGCTGGTATGAAAGCTACAGTATCCACAAACAGAATAGCCACACACTTTGCTTGCTTGCAAGGTTTGCATGCTGCAAATGTCTTGCGACAAGAGGCTAAAGCCAAAGTGCCCACTCTTTGATAATAGGAAGCAGCTCATTGACGGACGATTGGCTCCTGCTCCACACGTGAGTTAGCTGGAGGTCGTCAGGAACTTGCCTGCAGCAAAAGATGTAAATAGACAACAATGGACTGCTGAAAACAGATCTTTTTCCAGAAATCCTTCTTGGAGCACGCTGGCTCCTTGTGTCAACAATTATCGAAGGTCAATTGAAGAAATTCGTTCACTCACAACTGCTGCCAGGAGAATACCAAAATCTTTTGTTGTTTGTTCTGGGGCACTCAAGAATCTGGGAATGTGCAATTATCCTTTCCAACCCTTCACGATCACTACATTTTGCGCTCCATCAACGCATCCTCTTCACCTTGGATATGTATGCCGAGCACTAACAGCAGTGGCATACATACATTATGAATTTTGTGAGCAGCTTGCTAGGCTGTCTGTGGCGGGGATTTGTGGGTGTACAGCTCTGGACAGCAGGATGCCAACCATTTCTTCCCCCAGTATCTTAACCGGTCGCAGTAGCAAGGAGCCGTTGCCCTTGCTCAAATGTCAGGTTTGGAGAGAGGTGCACCATGACAGAGAGTGAATCGGAAGCACCTCAGAAGAAGCGGCACGTACGCATCCCTGGCGTAAATGCCAGCGCCCAGAAGGGCAACCCGAACAGGCGCCATGCCCCAGTTGGCGGCAGGCAAGCGCTGCCGCACCGTGCGGCGGAACCACGACCAGCTGGGGCCAACACAGGAAGGGAGCCGATCATATGAGGATGACTGTGCCAGGTGGCCTTCGCAATTGCGTCGCGAAGACGGGTCTAATGGCAACCACACACGCGAGGGCCACGTGTCCGAGCCGTCCACAAAAGCCGGCATTGCATGGCTCACCGAGTCAAAGCAAGATGTGCTCAAGCAGATCCTGCTGGCGTCCAGAGTCGCTGGCTGATTATCCCGGCGCCGAACACGTTCTTCGATGCACGCCGAATACATGGCACGGCAGCGGATTACCTCGAGGCATCATCACACCTGTTTCATGGATCAGATGTGCAAACGTGACACTATTACGGCTAGAACTGATTGAGTGTTATTAATAACTGAATGCATGAAAAGATGACGAAGCACTAGGGATTGCATTAAGGATGTTGATGAACGGACTGAGTGTAAAGGACAGAACGTCTGTTGTCCTTTTGCCTCGGCTGTAAACCGTTGCCGTGGACTCGAGCGTACAATTCCCATTCAGGGATCGCCACCCCTCGACCCTGCCTGCCTTCGTCAACACCAATGAGCAAGAGCGGACAGAGAAACCTTTTCAACGGCCGTTGGAGCAAGGTTTTTCTCAACCACCTCAATCTCCCATTCTCGTTCAGATCTCCATCCTTGAATTGATGTTTGTTCCTGATGCTTGTATATCTCTTTCATCTTGGGAACAGATTGAACTTTGTAGATGTTGGAATCGCCCTGGTTTTGGGCCTAATTTCTTAAAGCACTCAAATTATGGTTTTCATTACAGAGGTCAAGACACATTCCGATTTCACTTTAAAGACATTTCTGTCGCTTGAGCCTATGAGTATTGTGCTAAACACATATACACATTACCATTCTTGCCAGAGTTGCACCATTTTTCAACCACATCTGGATGATATTGCGAGTGAGCGCGCCGGACTTAAGGATCCGTAACCCAGCAAAAGCACTCAATTTGTGTGGTGGATCCCAAGAGCGCAAGCAACCTTCACAAGACCAATGTGCTGGGGTCGATTGGAAGACGCCTTCGTATTTGGAGCATGTTGCTCACAGGGCTCAATCGAACCTACTAGAGAAGGTTCCAAATCAGCGTCACCAAGCTATCTGCTTTCCTATTCACACTCTATGGGGTACATTTATGCAGAATGGTCGGCGTTTCCTTCAGAGAAATACTTGCAAGGGCAAATGATGAGGCATTAGAATTGCTATGTGGAAAATCCCAACTCACGGCTACAAGCATCATATCACGGCACGGCATCAGGCATCATTTCACGGCTTCCAGAGGAAGCTGGAGTTTCAGCAGCTGCTCCATCCGCAGCTTCACAAACAGTTGCTTTTCATGACAGAGATTTTGCCTTTTGTGATAAGCACAACATGCTATCTATCGAAAATATGTTGGGATGTTTTATGTGAAAGTTGTTCACCTCCTTACGTGCCACCATACCCATGCCAAGAAATACCTAAATACCACATACTACGTACAGGCATACATACATACTAACTACGTACGTACACACTCCCTGCTTGAAGTCTTTCAGCTTGCTTTTTTGTTCTTAGCAATGCTTCGTGGCTATCCATGCCAAACACATAGCCTGTCTATTCAAAAGACTCAATAACAATGGACTCTTTTTGTTCTATGGCACCCACCCAATCGCCACATGTCAGGCACATGTGTCCCACATTGCGCTTGGAGAGAACAAGGATACCGGTGAATTTCATACTAAATGAAGGTAGTATTACTCCATTAGGCACAGGATATTGTTGAGCTGAAACCCTCCAACGCATTTGGCACCAGGCTGTGACATGCCAGTGCGCTGCATACGCTCATCGCAACGGGCGGCCGGCGCCTACTGAGGAGAGCGGAATGGCGACAAGTCTCCTCAGAAGCGCGGGCAGACTTCCGCCCTCTCGCCAGGAATGCTTTGCAGGTTGAGTCTCCCGTGGTGTGTTTGACAGCTGATGCACGTTTCGCTGAGCACAGTGCAGATCCCCATTACGATATATTGGAAGCCATCGGCAGCTTTCAGCACTACAATCCCTCTCCGTGTCCAAAGCTCCTCTGTAGCGTCTTAACAGTTTGTGGTGAATGGTGCAAATTGTACGTTTGTTTGCAATTGTAGGTGTTTCGATCCGTGGAGCAGTCAGGCTAGTTCCTTCGTTTCCATGCTCCAGTGGCGCGAGGTGGTTCTATCCCCTGATTCCAAATAGCGCCAGGGTAAAAGGTAAGAGAAATCTCATCGGAAAGGGGAACGAATCATTGGTGGATGGCATTGGACATGCGGTGGGATACTGGCCTGGTTTGCTGAGGCAAAAAGAATGGAGCTCTCTTACATGGCAGCCAGGGTTACGCAGATGAGCAATGAGCCCAGCATTGCGCAACGGCAATTCAAAGTGCTTCGCCTTGTGCCATTCTGGCACATGTTGTGCTGTCTTTTGCAGGATTGGGAGCCAGGAGAACTTTATGTGCAGCATCTTCCAATGGCTATGACTTTGACTTATTCACCATTGGTGGTGGGAGCGGAGGTGTTCGAGCGTCACGGCAGTCTGCAGACAGAGGTGGGGACAGAATGCAGCTCATACAGAGTGATGAATTCTTGGGGACGTAATGTATTTTTTTTGCCACCACATGCAAGTTGTGGAACTGGTACACTAGTCATCAAGGCCAGAAGCACACTCTGGTCTCTGTGCTCAAGTGATACATATTTATCAGAAACGTGCCCACATCGCATACTTCCTGACTGCACTGTGGCAACAATGCTGAACATCAAATTTGTCTGGGAAGCTGAAAGGAAATGCATATTATGCTTTTGGTACCCCTCATGCCCAAGAATGTGTACTTGACAGACATGAGTATTTGCAACTCTTGGCCCAAACTCATGGACAGCATAACGAGCTTGTAGATCATCTACTTGGATCCTCTCTGCCACATGTCAGCAATGTTTGGCCAATAGGAGCCATTCTGCTGGCCAACACAGACTTGGTACAAAGACGAGTTTCAGGTGCATCATGCAAATACAAGTATCCGACATCCAAATGTGAGGCGCTTCGTTGAAGCAAGATATGGATGTGAGACAGGATGTATTGAATTGGCAGTGTCTGTTATGAATGCACAGGTGCCAAGGTGGCATTGTGTGAGCTTCCCTATGGTTACAAAGCATCTGACAGTGTTGGGGGTCTTGGCGGGACATGCGTACTGAGGGGTTGTGTTCCCAAAAAGCTGATGGTGTATGCATCTGAGTTCGCTGAGGGATTCCGAGACAGTGCCGGTTTTGGGTGAGTACCTGGGTGGCAACAATCTGGGTGATTGGCCTCCAGCAACTGTTGCAGATGAGGAGGTCGAGCTTACCTGATGTGGGCCCAAGCAGGGATGCAAAATGTGCTGTTGGATGGGCAACCCCATGCTGCTTGTCAGACCTGATGCGAGCACTTGCCCTTGACAACCTGGTTTCGACATTGTCGCATGGCCCACTGGAGTAAGTGGGCTGTGGATTTGCATAGCAGCAACAAGTATGCACAGTTCCATCCATCACAACTGCTGCAATTCACGAGGAAACCTTCACTGTGCAAATATGGCCTATGCAAGGATTGACAGCACACCTTCATGTCCAAACTCAAGTCAGGGTTGCTGATATCAATAGCAAGAGAGGAATGCTACAGTGACTGATTGTGTCAAGGAAATGCTAGGAACAGGAATGCTCAAGTACCAATGAAGTATTGAGAACTTCGATGGGTTGACCACACCAGCTTGTTCAAGAAGCCCTCATGGAAATTTCTGCCCGTATGTGCTCAAGCCTTCATAGTATAGCTGCCTGGTTTCAGAATCTGGTGGCATGGCAGCCCACCCTATCTGTGTCTGTTTGCAGGTGGGAGGTGGATGGATGGCCAAAACACAACTGGGACATGTTACTGCAGAATAAACGCCAAGAACTGGATCGGCTGAATTCTGTTTACAGCAAACTACTTGATGGCTCTGGAGTACAATTTATGGAGGGACGAGGGACTGTTGTGGATCCCAATACCGTTGAAGTCAATGGCACGAGGTACACGGTAGGCAGCGCCACAGGATGACAACTGCATTGCCTATGGACAGGATAGGCACACAAACCTTCAAGTGCATTCCAGCACCAGACGATTAGTGCTGCGCCTTGCAGTGGAGACATTGCTGCTTTGATGGTGTTGGCAACTTGGTATGTCCAATGTACAGAGAGTGATTGGGATGGTGTCCTGTTCATTCCAGAATCCTAGCCAGTCTGTCAGTGGATCATGTATCCTGCCATGTAACACTGTTGGACCTCATTGCCCATTATTGATTACTGCTCATCAGATACTTCTGAAATAAGCCACCATTGTGGCATTTAAACAAAGCAATTTCACCATCATGTGCTTGGCATCTGCCCATAGCATTGTTTCAAGTACACTAATTGACAGATCACTTGTGTGCCATTTCCTAGACAAGGCACATTCTGATCTCTACAGGGGGACGTGCAACAAAGCTGGACATTCCTGGGGCAGAGCATGCCATCATCAGTGACGATGCGCTTGAGTTGGACAAGTTGCCTAAAAGAATCGTCATCATTGGTGCTGGGTACATTGCTGTGGAGTTTGCAGGAATATTCAACAGCTTTGGCAGTGACACACACTTGGTGTATCGGGCAGACCGCCCTCTCAGGGGATTCGATGAAGAGGTATTGTAGGCTTCTCAATTTTGGTCCTGCTGCTATGGCTTCACAAAATGGTTTGCCCTGATGTCGTTGCACTGTACTCATCCACAAAATAGTACGTATGGTGCCATCACACCCAAATGAGGCACTGCAGCAGACTGTTCACAAAGCTCTTGGAGCCGGTGCCTGTCATCGTGAGCAAAGTATAGCAAATATTCCCAGAAGTCGATTTGCTGTTGTGCCTATTGAATCGATTGGCTGTTGTGCCAGGCCCGAAATTTCATAACAGAGCAGTATGAGGTTGAGGGCGTGCACCTTCATGCGAATTCAACACCTGTTGACATCGTGAAAGATTCGGAAGGAACGTTTTCAGTGCAGCTGAAAGATTCAAATGGTGACCTGTCAACGATTGAGCAGGCAGATACAGTCTTTATGGCCACGGGACGAGCCCCGAACACGAAAAATTTGGGACTGGCAGAAGCTGGAGTTGAATTGAGTAAGCTACCGGAAGGTTCTTTTGCAAGTTTGTAATGCTGTTGACAGCATTCTGTTGTTGTTTTCAGTTACGAAAGCCTGCAGCATGAATTGTTTGCATATGTAGCACTGCACGCTTTCCCAGGAGGTCGTTATGTGGACAAAACCATGAGAATAGTGTGGATTGTGCCAAAGTAGACGTCTGTTATGTCAAAGTGCAACAAGTGTTTGCAACATTTCACAAAATTGGCCAAACATGCTTCGTCTGGTGCGTGACTGCCACAATCGAACACACACCGCTTGAAGATGTTGGTGGACAGGCAGTGTGCTGTATTGTTAAGTGCAGTACCCACAAGCGGTGGATGCTTTTGCTGGCTCCTGGTGTGCAAGATGTTTATTCAGCGCAAACAGAAATGGTTTCTATGCACAACCACAAGCCAGAATATAGCAAGGAATGTAGATACAAAACCAGCAGCTTCCATGCAAGGGCCGCTTTGGCGAGGAACACCAACTCACAGAGGGATTGCAACAGAAGCATTATAATTGTGCACCATGGAATTTTGAAGTTGATCATGTGGTCACCTTCCCTGGGTATCACCATTGTCTACAGTCCATGGCAGGGCTTCAAAGAGAGAGAGAGCGTGGAAGTGCCATCAGGTGCAGTTGACAACATTGACAGTTTGTTACATCCAGATTAAAAATTACAGTGTCCAGTCCCAGGAACTGTTCATCCCTGCACCATCGCGTGTCAAGGTGTGCTGTTGTTGCTGGCAGCAGAATTCGGACGTTTGTGCTTCTGCCAATGAGAGTCAGGCAGCACGATCGAAGTGCTTGCTGTCTTTGCCAGACTTCATTGTGCTGATTGGCATGGTGCACTGTGCTTGCAGGTCGCAAGGGAGCTGTGGTTGTGGACGAATACTCTCAGAGCACCGTTCCCAGCATTTGGGCCATTGGCGACGTCACTGATAGGATCGCCTTGACGCCTGTTGCGATCATGGAAGGCATGGCTTTAGCAAAAACATTGTTTGGTGATGAAAAGACAAAGCCAGATCATCTCAACGTGGCTAGTGCTGTGTTTTCACAGCCACCATTGGCAACTGTGGTAAGTGGATGAAGCAACACACATCGTGTGCTAACAAAGAAGTTCAAAGATAAAGACATGAACTGGGTTGTCCCAAAATCAACTGGAGCGGATGGCTGGCAGCTGCAGCCACAGTTCACAGCTCTTATCCACAGCAATAGCCACTGCATGGGATCAAGGGCTAATGCGTTTAGAGGACTGTGCAGAATCGGAAAAATGGCCTTAGTTTGAAGGCGGATAGTTTCGTATTCCTATCTGCAGGCCAGTGATTCATGCATTATTGGTGCTTTCTGCAGTGAGAGTTGATACACAAACTGGCGCATTGAAGCTGGTGAATTGATCTTGCATCATTAGGTTGATTTGTTCTCTACAGCTTGCTTTCGAGTTCCTTACCTGGTAGTGTAAGACAATGCAAACCGTTGTGCAACTTCGCTGGTGCAGAGCAGGATGCCAGTGTTTCGGCTACATTGGGTGTGATTTCTATAACCCTTTCATCTATGCTCTCGGATATGTTGGATGGCTGGTGGCCTGATATCATGTCTTAGGATATTACTTTCATGGTCAGGGAATGACAGAGGACAAAGCGGCACAGGAACTGGGAGATGTGGACATTTACACCTCAGTCTTTCGCCCACTGAAAAACACAATATCAAACAACCCTGGGAAATCCTTCATGAAGCTCGTGGTGGATGCGAAAACTGACAGGGTTGTCGGGGTGCACATGGCCGGAGCAGACTGCGCTGAGATCATGCAGGTACGGACATGCCCCATGTACCTCTTTGCACAGTTTGAGTTCAGTGGGGGGATTTGCATGGGATGCAGTCATGGAAGCAGAAGTGGTTGCTGTGGACGTCCTGCCACTGCTGTTGAGATTGGTGCCATACTGGCTGGGCACTGGTGCGCCTTGCCAGTTATGCGACATTGTGGGATGCACATAGGATAGTGTGGAGGCTCTCAAAATAGTGCCCTCAGCATCCCCGACGCCAGCCCCGATGCTTAACGTGGGGCCCACACTGTCCTCCATGATCTATGGTATGTAGCACTGGCGTCACCGATCGTGCAGTGGCATCGGGCTTGTAGGTGCCATTGACACAATGCTAGTCGCCTGCCGAGTGGATGGGTGGACAGAACTGTTCCCGCTTAAGGTCACAGTACATCCATTTGATTCCATGTAGTGCAGACTAGATTGCTCTTGTGTGGAGATTGCCACACAAAGGGATTGCGACATGTAAGGAAATAGCCTATCAACACACTGTTGCATTCCTGCTGCGGATCGTACACAAGCTTCAGCCTTGGCTCTAACTTGGCGTGAGCGTCGCTCGTGTTAAGTGTCCGGTGCCATTGCTCATCTTAATTTGCTTCTGCTGCCCCCCGCCATGATACTGAGCAGCTGGTCGTCTTTCCGTCTGATGCAGCTGAGAATGATTTGGCTGGCATGGTGTTCCAGGGAATGGCTGTTGCGGTGAAGTTGGGTGTAACGAAGCGCCAGCTTGACAGCGTTGTTGGTATTCATCCAACCGCAGCTGAGGAGTTCGTCACCATGCGAAATGTTACAAGAAAAATTCGTGCTTGAAAGCCTGGATTCATCACCCATCAATGACGGATTTCACTTTTGGAATGTGATTGACATCGTGCAGTGGCGGCATTGTCAAATGTTTGTTGCTCGAGGCATCGTCTTTGTTTGGTGTGGCCAACGTCTCAATTATCCAGGAACCGATGTTGTACTTTGAAAGCTGCCAGGCCGATTCAGTGACCTGTTTATCGTAGGTTGGTAACAGGGACAAGTAGAGTCATGCAGTGCACACTGTAGTGCAGGGATGACGCATCAATGGGGCGATGTAGTGGCCAACCGATGGTGGTCGCATCGAGGCCCTAAACTGCTCAACTGTTGTGAGGACGACAACGATGGCGCTGGGATGCGCACAACTCTGCTATGGCTTGTTTGGCCCTGTGTTGTAAAGCAGGACAATAGTTTGCAATGACGGCATGGAAGTGGGAGCATCCAGATTTGCAGTGAAGACACCATCGTTCCATGATGTGCTTCAAAATGACGTTAACTGGCCGAGACAGAATCGCTACCCATCTATGAATCAATGCAATTCTCGAAACGTTACATACTACCTCCGTTTCGAAAGTCTTATTCAATCTTCAATTCTTGCTGCTGCTTTGCAGGAATGACTCAATGAGTCAATACATCTGCCAGGTCGATGTCTTGCACTGGCAGAGGTGTCTCTTTGCCTTCAGCCACATCCTCCATGCCGTTTTCATCGACACCCCAGATTCTGTTGCGAACTCCAATTCTTTCGCTTGCGTACACTGTTCGGATTCGAGCTGCATCTTCAATCCACACTAAACCACCAAGTCAGAATTCTCTCCTAATGACAGATCGGCTCGATCCACCTCCATTGAAGGGCAAGACAAGCTCGCCATGCCCACTCACTGCCCTGACAAAAGGCAACAACTCTTTTCAACTCCTGTAGACACATTGCAAGAAAACAGAGCTGTTTGTCATGTTTTGACCTGTGGTCGCGTGAATTGCAAATCAGCCAAGACTTCTGCAGCAGGGTAGCATCAAAGCAAAGAGGTAACCAGCAGCTCCCTGTTTGGCTGGAGAAAATAATGCCAGTGATGCATACCTTTAAAGTCCAAAGCATGACACCAATGGAATCCAGATCCACCAATTCGTAATTACGCAGAAGCACTTGCCTCTGATAACACATGGATGGAAGCGTCTTCCCAAAAGGATATCGAAGATGAAACCAGAAAGTTGTTTTGCATTTCCACTGCCTCTGTCTCAAAAGTCTTGGCCGTAGTCGGTACATCATGGGTTTGTACTCATGTTTCAATTTATTTTGTCTTGTGTGTGCTTCTGGATGAGCTGGTGGTCGTTCGGGTAGAGCAAAGAGTAGTACCCGTAATGCAAACGGGTTGATGGCAGGTAATAAGGTGAAAGATTTGAAGAGCTGCTGAAATCATGGTGAAATGTTTGTGGAGTATGTACCTATGACATAGCATGCACAGCATGTTATTAGCAAGTATTTGATTGCACTTGGCTCAAAGTTTGTTGTATGGAAGGGCAAGGACATAGGCTGTGATGTCGAGGCGCGTGAATGTATCCCTAGATCTCTTCTCCTCTTGCTTGATACCCTGGCTGGTTGCAAGAAAATTTCCCACAAACAGCTGACTTGTAGAAGATACTGCCATCGGCCGTGCCAAACGGGGCGAATTCGAATAGTTCTCCCAGCGGCAAACGAATCGAAACAGGCAAACCCTCATGAGAGCATGTGGCGAATCCGCTGCTGGGTGGAAGCCGTCCCAAGCGACAATGTCAATCAGGCTTGGCAAAGCCTGTTGTGCTGCATGTTGGAGAGCGAATCCCATCGCTGCGGATCTCAAGGAACGGGCATCCTAAACATGCATGGTCGAAGCTGACCGAGGTTGGCCAAGGCCAGAAGGCACGCCCGTGAACCTTGGAGAGCGTGGTCAAGATCTCGATTGAGGCTTGTGAGGCGCTGCAAAGTGAGGGCTGCGAAACAGACTGTTTCAGACAGTGCTTTGCCCACGATTGCTGAGCGACCAATCCTCCACATCTTCTCTCTGCACCGGTCCAATTGCCACCATGACGGCTGTCTCATGGGCAATGCAACAACAGCATGGAGGCAATACTTGCCCACTGTGTGAGGTGATTGGTTTTTCGTGCCCACTGTGTGAGGTGATTGGTTTGTTCGTGGCGAAAGTATCCTCCACGTCGGTCGCTAATGTTCATTGGCGCAGTCTCAAATACACGCCGTGGGGCATGGTCGTGAGTCTCCACTTCGGGCCTGTGAAGTTGATTGGTTTGGGCTGAGATGGACTATCCTTCCGTGGGCTACGGCCACCATCCCCCGGCTGCTTCCGGGCGTGAGTACGTACCGCTGTGTCTCGTGCTCGAACAGCATCCGTGGTGAGAGATTTCGTGCCAAGTTTGTTCTGGTTTCGATGTTGCCGCAGAAGAAAACAACAAATCGACGAACTGCTTGCTCGAGTGCCAGGTTGCCGCCCAGTCAAGGCCGACAGGTGAGGAATTCCGCATTTGACACGAGCCGCTTCGTCACCTGGTGGTCGCCGGCTTCCAAGAGGTCTCATCAGATTGGGATGGTCGAGGGCAACTGTGAACGATGCTGAGACGGGGATGTGGTGACAGGACGCTGCTGGAGACCTCTATGCAGACGCGCGAAGGCAAACTGTTGACTGTACAAATAAGCCTTCCTCATCGATTCCCAGATGTAGGTGCAACATAACTGTACCAGGCGTGGACGATCGTTGTTCTTGATTTGGTTTCTGCATCGCCATGACAACGGTTGGACTCTGAGGCTTGATGTTATGCTGTGTCTCCAGGAGCCACCTGTTCTAACTGTGAACCAACCAACTCGACATCCTGCAATTGACAACAATGGTCGAATAAAACTGCAAGCGCTGCAGTATTGGCATCCTGGCCACAGACTGGCTGTGGTTGTTCAGGACGCACAGAGTGCACTGTTTGGCCAGGCTGGTCCAGCTGGTGCGAGCCATGAAACACATGTCATGGTCGCAGGCTTGCTTGCTGTTACAATACCTTGGTTGTTCTTGTGTTTGTTTGTTTGTTTATTTGTTTGTTTATTGTTTGTTTCTTCCTTACATGGATGCATCGACATTATGTCATGGCATCGATCAATGTAGTGTACGAAGCCAGTGTGCAAGGGGCATGTCCAGGCCCAGAAACACACCTCTAAAGGCAGTCACCGCAGCCACCGAGCCCCATGCAAATCCCCCACAACAACAAAGAATAATATCTGTAGGCCAGAGATCAGAGTAGTATTCTATTCCTTGTTCACCTCCCTTGCCCGGATTCAGTCGCTCACGGAGCTAAGAAAAGCTCCCAACGACCGCAGTGGTTTCAAACCAGATTGGGCAGATTCCGCAAATTAATTCCTTCCGAATTCAGCCACTTCCCATGCAAATTGGTCACGCCGTTTGCAATCCACAAGAAAATGTTCTTGATGATATTGTTCCTCGCATAATACACAATCGACCAGCTCATCATCATCTTGCAGTAGTTTGAAACTGCCAAGGTGCCAGTGGCCGGTCATAAAACGTGCCACCCAAACATGCTCAGAACGTTGGCAATGATAAGCGTCGTCAGGACTCCAGGGCACTGCAGAATCTGGTAGAAGGTCATGTAAAAGGCATCCAAAGTCGGCACTGTGCCATTGACACTTCCATTCGTCGAGCAGGGCCTCATCCACACTTATCAGAACTTGTCGTTGCCGCGCGCGAGTAGTTGTTTTTGTGTCAATGTTTGTACTTGCCTGGAGTGTTGAGGTCAATGGCCTAAAACTCTCTGGTGTTGCAGTGACAGTGTTTGGTCTCGAAATGGCTACTCTAGGCACAGTTTTTTATTATGGCGATTGTGCAAGAAGTTCTATGCTTATGGGCTGGGTTGTGAGCGCGATCGTTTGAATTCTGAGCAGATTTCCCATGTGCATGTAATCGAAATTCAGCAACGCTTTATGTTCAGATGTTTACTTTTGCCTTTGTGCCCAGGCTCTACTGGCCGGTTCCCCCCTGTCAACAGCAAGCCAGGAACACCACACATCAATGCAGCACTGCAGAATCTCAGTGACGAGGACCTGTGGTTGTGCATCATTGATGCAGCAAAGTATCAACAATTTGCGAACAGAGTGCTCCAGTCCTCACAGGTGAGTGGAGTGCACCTTGCCCTTCTGTTTGCATCATGTGGTCCAATTTGCCCTGTGCAGCACGCAGCATGCAGCATGAAAGTGTGCAAACATCTTAAAGAAGTCTGGGATCTTGATGGCAGTGGAAAGTTGGTGGAAGCAATACTCGTGCAGCCCAAGTTGCTTTTGTTTGCCATTGCCGATGCTGTGATTGTAGCTGTTCCTATGAATGCAATCATTCCTTGTATTGCAAATGTTAGCACATGACAGGACAAGCAAAGACCTTGCACCTTGAGTAGTGTGTGCAGTTGTTAGTGACAAAACACTCATCCGGAAATCAGGATGGTGTTACAGCAACGTCGATGGGCCTTGCTGCAGTGAGTGTTTTGATGCACATTCTGTAAATGTTGCTGCACGTTTTGCACATATATTCCATCTGCAATCTTTCCCCTGATATCAATGACAATAGCAGGGCATGAATTCTAACACCCTATCAATCGCCAAGTGCTTCAAAGTCATGGCCGTTGTTGCTGATGAGGTGTTGAAGCAGGGGCATTGCAGCAACCAACATTGACACGAAGCGCATGAACAAACTGGTGGCAGCAAGCACCATCAGCGTTGTTGTAATTCCATCCCGATTTCTGGATGCTGCTCTTGCACCTTCAAGGTGATGACCCACTTGGATTGTATCTCCTTTTTTTTGTTTTGTGAACATGACTGTGGCTTGGTAAAATTGGTAGCACTTAGACAGCACCACTCAGTGTCACCTGCCATGCCCAGATATTTGGTGCCGATTGACGCCGCTTTGGTGATTGGTGTAGGCGCCCTGTGTAAATGAAGATCTGAGGAAGAGCAATATAGACGTTGCTCAAAGCAACTTAGAGCGAGAAAACGAGATTCGTGAAATTGGAAATCATATTGCCATCATAAAATCTTCAGAGTATGCCGATGCACGAGGACTGTATGAGGAACACGTGCAGAGACAGCAGGAAATAGTGGGCCATTTGAGTATTCGTGTTCTGAGAGAACAGCTCCAGCATTCAGCAAAAAAGGTGGGTCTCGGCAGTGGTGTTGCATCATGTGCCATTGTGCAATGAATGCGTGCATATCCTGGTAATCGAAAAACGAACTTTGTCTGAAATGTGCCATTGCTCCTGCCCCTGCCAATGCGATCAGTGGCGTGTATGTGTGTTTGCACCTGTGCATTGTCAATCGCACAACTCAGCGTTAGGGTATGCCTGGCGCTGACGGGCACTGGCTGTGCGTTGCCGCTGTCCGTCGTGTTGCTTGTCGAATCAAAGTGAATTAAATACGAAATTGTGCAGGTTGATGAAGAATCCGAAGAGCTCAGCAGAAGATTTCTTTCCGGGGAGATGCCTGTCGAGGCGTTCACAGATGAGTTTTGCAAGCTGCGGATGACATATTACACGAGGGAGCTCAAATCCCAGGCGGCAGGACAATTGCAATGATGAGATGTACTTTTGCACTTGATGCTAAATGCAACAGCTGTGATAGTCAGAGCAGTCAAGCGGAGTGGGTATCTCTTGGATGCAGACTATCAAGAGCAGGCTTGCCCTGGCTGTGGGCCTGCTGATGGATGCACATGGTGCTGCCCGAAATGCACTTGGTGCAGTGCCAGATTGAAGGCTCTCAGTCTGGGACAAGTGGTGCGTCATAAGCATGCGAGCGCTCACGTCTTTTGGGGCCGGACCATTGCACATGCCATGAATCCTACAAATTGGAAAGTCTTCTTTTCACCTCATCTTTCAGTCGCCCTGCTCATTTTCCTACTTGTGGATTCGGCGGGTTTCCTGATGTTCTGCTTCTTCTGTAGAAGAAAATACGGGACAACTCGCTGTGCCTCCAGAAGTTGTGCTTTTGCTTTTTGATGGCAAGCTGGGTCCGTCGGTTGGTTTGCATTTCCATACCCCGCACACCCCAGGGGGAGACACCATCCCCCTGCCATCCCAGGATTCGAGCCATGGGCTGTTCTTGTGGTCTTTGTCGGCAGCAGAGAGCAAACCACACCAAAATACGTTGCTCGAAAGTTACCAATAGGCTCGTTGAGTCTGAGCGCAGTGCTGCCGGATTTGTGCTCTGATCCGCCCGACTCTGTGTTTGTTCACCTGTCATTGGCCCCACCGTTGATGGCGTCGTGAAGTCCGAGAGGCACACTTGACAACCAGAATCAGCCAGAGACAATGCAGCTTTAGTAAATCCCAACATGACAGCCGGTCTGTGCTAAAACAATGTTAAGCTGAACTTCATCTCACAAACAAATCTTTGGTTGTTGGGAGCCCTGCTGTTCATCCCTGCAGTGGGAATGCTCAGTTTCTGAGAGGTCTGTGGGCCTTTGCGAATCTGCCGCGCTGCAGAAGTCACGGCGGCACACTCCAGGGCCTGGACGTTAAGGCTCAACAGCCGATAAACCCCTGAAATTCAGTGTTTCTCCCCGAATTGTGTGCAGCTGTGCGGCCGTGAGAGCGGGCATGACCAAGACCATCGACCTTCGAGCTTCCAACCCCAACTCCCCAGCGGGAACGTGTTCCCATCCGTGTGTGCCGATGCTTGTGTACCTTGGCGTGATTATCAATTTTGACTCATGCGTGGTGGGTCGGACATGGAGTCGGCCTCTTCAACGCAAGAGCGTGACACAATGGAAATTGGGACCGCGGTGGGTTCCACCAGTTGCCTGCTGAATCCCTGGACTGGAGTGCGCCTCCATATCCGCAGTGAGGGATGCTGGGAAGCCGATCAAGGGGCAACGTCGCCCAAGGACGCTGTCCATGTCCGAAGCACTCCCAACCGTCCGCAACCGACGAAGGCCACGCGAAGCTGCCGACCATGGCTCCGCACATTAGGAATGACCCATAACGTCACCCTCGCCACCTGGAAAGATGTTGGGTTGTGTGCTGGTGCGGTGGGTGTTTGACCCAGAACGTGCAGCAATAAATCCCCTAGTAGTGTCAACGGCATCGGCAGGACTCGGGGAGGTGTTGCCAGCAGCCAGCAGCCGGAGACGTGCAAGTCCGCAGGCAGTGGAGTGGCAGCGGGAGGCGGCGAGCTATTTCGGCAAGCAGAGGTTCACACGCGCCACTTTTAGCCCGTTCCCGGTGATCTTGAGGTTGCAGCAAGCGCAAGTATGTACAGAAGAAGTCACCCCTCTGATCAAGGTTGCTGCGGCAATAGCTGCCTCCTGGACATGTTTCCTTTCCGCACACTTGCAAAATTACAGATGAGGTCTGCATCGGCACCTACACCTCCGGCAAGTTGTGGTAGAGCAGTCAAATACCCTGGGCTTTCAGTGGACTCGAGTTTGCCACAATTTTAAAGCATCCATAACTTGAGCGGCAATGCAGCAGCACAAATGGGCTTTGCCGCCCTAAGTGTGCAGCAGTGCACAATTGTTTGTGAGAGGTGGCGGTTTTGCTTCTCCTACGTCAACGCTTGTGGTGCCCAACAATCTTGAGTTCTGCAGCCGGAGAATGTGTAATTTTCGAGGTTGAAAACAGAAGACGGGGACACAGTGCGCGTGCAGAGTTTAAATCTGCCAGCAGAACAATCGACTTCCAGAAAAGCGCCTGCCGCAGCCTCTCCAACTTCGAAGGGTCAAACAACGCACCCATGCGAATGCCAGCCACGATTGCTGATGAAGGTCAACAGGATAATGATGCCGAGACGGCCCGCTAGCGTGCTCATTCTTTTGTTGAGCGCACAGCTCCGGCGCAGATGGTTAGTCTTTGGTTGTCCTTTCCTTTCGCCTGTCTTTTGTGTCGGTAGTCGTCGGAGACGTCGACACCGTCATACTTTGCACGCCGATGATGGTTACCCGCGCCTCTAGTGGCACGTTACACTTGCAAGCAGTCAGCAGAGATTCGCTGGGCAAGCAACCTCATGGCATTCTTGTGTTTTGGCTTCGCTATTGGTTGGCGCTGCTTCCATCACCAACAGCAATTGAGGATAAAACCTGCTAGGCGAGGGTGAGGATCTGTTTGCAATGGTGTCAGACTGCACCTGAATCACTGTATACCTTGCGAGGTGTTCCACACGACTGTCTGACTTATCCAGTATGCACGAGAGTCACTGAGTAGCGACCCCCACATAGCAAATTACCCCTCCAGCTGGGCACCATGGCATGGTGGTGCTGCTCTATGTTTCGTACCTTCTGTAAGCATGGAGTAACGGCAGGGAAACGGATTCAAGACGCCTACACAGGGAAACGGTATCAGGCCCACCTACAGCTTTCCACCTGCGAAGAGTGCATTTCCAAAGCCCAGATCAGGAATAGCCAGAATGTGTTGTCGACTAAATGAAATGCATACCATACATTCAGGAGAAACATTGTGATGCGCATACTTAGGCACACAGCGCAGTACACAACATTGTTTTGAAGACTCGCATCGTGGCACAACAGTTTCTAGAGCGCTAAGCCATGCCCAAACCCTTCAATGCAGAGTGCCCCGGCTGTGGGAAAACAAAACGGGTGCCTTTCACCGAAGTATATCCAAACAACAACAGTATGTTGCCAAGATGCGCACGTACCAACTGCTAAACGTAACAACACAAGTCTTGATTCCGCAGGACAGCAAATTGTTTTGTTCAGTCACCTTCGAATGAGCGACCTTTTCTTCATGGCCAGGCAGTGAGCAGAAGTAAATCTTGCGTCCACTCTGAAAAGAAAGGCTCTGCGGCCCCACCATCATGCACATCAGGTAATTCCAACCACGTATTCGAGTCGCGGATTAAATCAGTACGACATCCGTCGCGCCAACCAGATGCCCACACTCGTTGGCTGGAGGTAAATTTGCCATACCAGCGCAAAAGCACCCAGATGGACCCCACTATCTCTCCAATCCAGGATCCATGCAGAGCACATTGAGTCTGAAGCCCTGTACCGAGCCAATAAAGTCATCCACGCTGACTGTTCGCCCTGATTCCGACCCGGGGTAGTCTTGGGGTTCTTCGTCCACTGCATACAGTTGGTACACGCCAGGGCATGCACAGCACACAGAAAACCTGCAAAGTGCCCACAGCAATGTCCACCAATTAATACCACCACCCGTGACACACAATCGGGAAAGGTCATGCACCATATCCACACAAGTACGCCCTCGCATCTGTCTGCATACAGCCTTGCAGCCCCGACCAGCCGCGACCAGTAGCTTTGTAGTGTGCTGTGAAGCGCATAACACGAGAAGAGCGGTCCAAGTTGAAAGGCACCTTGATGCAATGTACAGACAGCGACTGGCAGGACGGGGGGGGATCTGCACGCTTACAGACTGCAGTCCTGTCCTCATGCTCAGAATCAGAATCAGTTGTCGGATGCTGAGGATGAATCGCTGGGCCAATTCACGACAAGTGTGATGCACGGTGATAGCTGCACAGTGATGGCACACGGTCTTGCGCAATGTGCAAACAAAACATCACACCAATGATCTGCGCAACTGTCCCTGACACCATTGAGCACCTTCAATCGTCCCAGCTGCCCGCCTTCGGCAGCTGACAGTAGCCTGAATACAACATTTCTGACTCAAGTACTTGGAGCCGCAGTGGCCACTTGGACTGGTCAAAATTTGGATTCCAAACCTATTGGTGAACCACAAGATATGTCCAAACACATTGGCACATTCTGCAAGAGGCAAGTTTGGTAGCCAGACAGCACATGGACTGCCTCTGATGTTGATGGTACATTGAACCGCAGGCCGTGCTCACCTGTGAACGACCCTTGTGTTGGCAGGCACCTCCACTGGCACCTTCCTCATTCTTCCCACCAAAACGACACCTGGGTGCACAAGCTCACTGGCTGTTCCAAAAGCAACTGGCCCCTGCGTTTCCCCCAACATCCATAGGCAATCACAACAAACAGATACCACCAATTGTCGGGTCCTGCTGCTTCGATTGGCAACAACGATGTCACAGTCCAACAGCTCCCCCATTCCAACCTGTGTTCCCCACACCTCCCCATTCGGCCCTGTTGGCCCCAAGTCAACATCAGCGGCCTGATCTATGTCTACTTCTAGGTTCATTTCCTCCCCATCAGCACTCTCTCGTGTGTCCACAGCTGGTGAACGGCCCCAACCAGGAAACAGCTCCAGAGGTGTGGCTCCCCTCCATGTCATCAGCCCTTCGTTTGGCACCACTTTCCGCAGGTCTGCAAACCTCAAAGGAGACCGCCCTGCCGATGGGCAGATGTAGAGGAACACAGAGCATTCGGCAATCAAAGCCAGCACTTGAGTTGTGAGGGCACGCAGCACAGAATCCACACGCAGTGGAAGCAGTCCATTAAGCTCGCCCAGTGGGGTCAGGTCCGCGAACTCAGCTGTATCAGTTTGGCCACTAGCCGGCGTCTTTGTCTCTACCTCTGGTTCATCTGAAGTTGGCAGTGCTGTTGCTGCAGACCACAGCACTGCGACAGTGGAGCAAATCCAGTCAGCCACTGGTTGGTTCACTGTCTGTGGAGGTCCACGTCCAGGGGGGGGAGCCTGCTTCTGCTCTTGGCCAGAGAAGCTTGCAAGAAGTTCTGCTGGGAAGGAAGGCAGAGTGTGTTGCAATCGGACTGACTGGCTCGGCCCGACCGACAAAGGTGACATCAAAGCCTGAACACAACACCAACAATGCCAGGTTTCAGAGTTGAGGTGGCAGACTCCTGCAGGGCACAAGGCTTCACTCACGAGAAACCAAAGGTTACGTACAGCCCCCCAAAAAAGGATGGCACATGCTTGACAGCCTGGACACCAGCGCTCTGACCAAGCTGTGAGTGAGCACTGTGACCAACCTGGCGCACAAGCACTGTGGCCACATTGTATTCATTCTACTTTGCGAACTTTCATCTGAAGCAGCTGCTGCTGCTGGTGCTGCTGCAGTGTGTAATCTCTCTCATAATGGCAAGCATAACCATGAACAACGTCCTTCATCCCTACCTTGTCCTTGTCCCCTTCAGTTCTTTCCTGTTGCGATTTTCCGAGACAAACATCAAATGCCCGATCGCCCCTGTTGGAAACCTCCAACTGCAGAACACACTGCGGCTGAAGTTCAGCGATGAGGAGTTGCTTTTCCACACGCTTTTCCCCTGTGCTCATGCTGCTTTGTGCACTGGGAGGTAGGTCACCATCAGTGGGTGGCCATCCCTGGGACGTGTCCTCCTTGCCTGCAGATACCTCTGACACACCAGACCTTTGCTGCAGCAAAACTGGTGGCCCAGTGATGGACTCCAGAGATGACATGCCAGCCTTGAGTGTGCCTACACTCCCGCCACTGGCAGCCTCCTCTCCTGTGTAGAATTAACAATCACATAACACTCAGTTGGCTACTACTTGGATTCCTGCACCACAAAACACCATGTCCTTATCATTGGCCAGGCAGTCGTCAAGTTGCATTGGCAGATCTGGCAGTAGCTACCCATCGCAACCTGATTGCTGAGTGCCCCTTCACAGCACAAGTAAGCAAAGGCAATGCCCGGCACAAGGAACATTGCAGCTGTATGCACTACTCCATCGATCACAAGCAAGCACATCAATATGGCACCACAAGGCCACACCATAGCAAATACCATACCATACCATGCCAACACCATAGCAGTTGCTGAATAATTTCCACGTTCACTGTACAATGCTGGACATGCGCTCACAGTGAATAGACATTCATCTGTGTCCCAACCAAGAATGCAACCACATGTACGTGGCCACCCTTGCATGTCACTAACTGCAGTCCTCAACTAAGGACAGCAATCTGAACAATGAGGGACAAAAACATAGTTCAGTTCCTGTGGATCAACGGCAACATCTACAAGCCACCAGGTTAGAAAATGAGTCAATCCATTTCACCAGCTCGCATCCAGATGTGTTCCAGGATGGGCACCTGAATATGTGGGGTCGTAGTGGCGACCAGCTGGGCCCCCTCTGTCAACAGCAGCAGGGACATACTGCTCCACTAATGACACTGAAACCACCCTCACAGCCGGCTCCACACAGAATGTGATAGGAATGCACAGTTCCCTTCCCACTAATTTCTGTCCATGGCTCTCTTCGGCAGCACTTCCACTGTACATAACCTTGATCTGAGTGCACACACACACACACACAAACCCAATGCTCTCAAATTTGCAGGTGGATCCAAGAATGAAACGGATCACAGTTCCAGTTGGCGCTTTTGCACTGGCCAGGGATGCAGCACCATAATGTTGAAACTCCCGAACACCCACTGGGGCGAATTCTCCACTGATCCTGTCGACAGCCCCGGAGTATCTGTTCGGTGAGTTCATTTGTGCTGCCTGTTTTGGATCAGTTCTTGTTGTCAGGCACACTTGTAGCACTCGAGAGTGGAAAAGGGGTCAAACAATCCTGCTAGAAGGGTGCGCTCCATTGTATGGCCCGTTATCTTGCTTGGAAAAACACAAACACAAACAATCAAATGCACTCAACAGGAGAGTTCACAAGTTTCAGCAGAGCAATGGAAACTCAACAATGGGTGTGCCTTCATGCAGGTCAGCACTATTGAAATCCAGGAGTCTCACGGAGGGAAAAATGAAGCTCATTCTGTACACAACCCCAGTCCAAAGTGACGTCATTTGAGACTCCACAATGCGGGAACTCTATTTACTTTGTATGTTTCCAAGTGCATTTGCGGGAACCTGGTTTACCTGAGTCTCAACCATGCTTGCTCGCTCTTGTGAGACTGAAAGTGGTTGGCCCACCTCAACAAGGACAGGGACTTTGACAACCTGATCTGGTGTTAGTGGCAGAGAAGACTGCATAACCCCCTCATCAACACGCAGCCGCACCCCTGGCTTCATTGCCCCTTTGCCGTCACCAGCTGCAGCGTTGTATGAGTCTTGCACAGCTATTCTCGCTGAAAGAACAGGCAGTTTTGAATGATTGCGCAGCTGTAGCACAAAAGTGAAGTGCTGGCCTTCATAGACAACCGTCTTCACTCGCCCATCTGAGTGTTGATTCCCACAAGGTGGAACGTCATGGACTTGTATTTGGGAGCCTGACTTGCCCACTCTGCTTATCGAAGCCTATAGAACAGAATGTCCATGAACAACCGTAGATTCAGCAAGACTACAATCAATCCTAATGTCAGCAAGATTAACAATTCCCCCTTGTGCGGCAAATTTGCCAACACCAGAGGCTAAGGAAAACGTGGGGAGGTAGGCTGTTGGTATGGTGTTCTCAGCGATGGTCATGAAAGGAACATTGGAATTATCTGTTTCAAATACATCTGTCCCATGCAAACCTCAGAGCGATTGTATTCACCTCTTAGTCTTAGTTAGTTAGGCACTGTGGGGTTAGCGTGCGTCAGTCACAATCGATACCCCACATCAGATAGATCAACTGGAGGTCCTGCTTGGCACAGTGGACGATTCTGGGGACCAACAAGGCAACGTGGGGTCTGGCGCAAGTACCAAGAGCAGTTGCCTACAGCCTGCTGCCCATTATGGATAGGCTGCCACTCGAAGTCTAGACTGCAGCCCAGGGCAGTGTTGGAAGCAATAGTGGCTGTGAGGCTGCACACGTGGAAGCTTGGCCATGTCGTTTGGGTTGGCTATTTGGATTTCACATTTCTGCCTTTGGGCTGTGTCTTGTCTTGTTTCAGCTTTAGTAGCCGCATCTTGCGGTGGTCAGGAGCCCAAGGCCCCTTTGCCACGCTGCTGTCTGTGGTTTCCCTCAGACTTGCGGAGATGCTGAAGCTCGGCAAGAGCAAGGAACGAAACTGAAGTTGAAGAATGTGCACAAGGAGATGCCTCCGTTGTGCAGCAACTGCCTGCAATCTTATGAACAGCAAATGAAAGCAAACAATGGTGTATCTTTGCAGTACTACATCGCCTTGCACATTCTTGCCAGGTAGAACAAGACCCACATCTTAGGAGCAGCCTCGTGCCTCCTGAATGTGTTGTAACATTCTTATACGGCCACAACAGCAATGGTAAACACATAGGATGCAACTACAAAATGCAGAGGTTTGCTAACTTTGGATTGCTCTGAAAAGGGAAGTTCAGTTCTCAATGAACCAGAGCAGCACCAGAATTTGTCAAATTTCTCACCTTAAGCAAAGGCATTGCCGGCAGCACCTCCACCGCTGCCACAATGTGCTGCTCTCCATCAACCTGATTTTCCACAGTTTGCAGGCCAGGGCCAAGTGGAACGTTTCGCAGTGTGGAAACAAAACGCTGCTGCCAAGTAACCCCAAAAACTGTCACGTTGCATCCAACAATGTGGAATGTGCCAGTCACCAGTGGGATCAATGCTAAGGTGACCCTGCAGATAAAGGAACAAAATAGTTGTAAAGCAGTATGATTGCCTTCGACAAGACAAAGCAGGGCCCTTGCACCTTGTAGGTAATGACAGGCAAGTAACATCCAAGGACTTGATAATGTCCCTTTATCTGCTCACCACCAGTGTAGTCAGACAGTGACACTTGATTGATGTCACAAGCCTGGTGAACAATAACAAACACAAGTGCACATTCCTGCACTGTACGAAACTACATGGCCAAGGCAGATTGCAATATAACGGGCACCTCCTGCAACTCCCAAGCCAACCTTGTTGGTTTTGTTCTCCCAGGTAGCACCACAGCAACAGGCACAGGTTGCGCAACTTTCACCGATGCTCCATTGCCTTCAGGGACTTCCATTGCTTCGGCACTCAGGCTGAGGCGATCCACCTTCAGCTGGATCGCGCAAGGATTGGCAATGTACACCTCCAGACTGCACTCTTCTCCAACAATCTGGTACCAAGCAGAGGCAAATCACTACCTGAATGGTAGGAAAACCAGGTGAGAACAGCAGCAAGAAGCAGCAGCAGTACATCTTGCATGGAAGCTATCTAGGCAGGACTTCGGGCACATACCCACTGCGGGACCTCCTCCTTCTGCGCTTGCTCCCGTTTACCAAAAGGATTGAAAATGAAAGGACCATTCCCTTCCACACCTTTGTCCGATGATTGCCAACTGGTCATAACTTTCGCAGCCACCAGTTCAACTGCAAGTGGAACAAAATTTCGAACCTGAGCAACAAAAGCAACATGCTCAGCAACCAATTCAGTGATCAGTGATCAAATTCCTGTATGCCACACTCTCACAACAGGCCAGGATCTCATCGTGTGCTCTGCAGGTGGTCAGATGATTAAGTCAAGACTAGTCCCATGGCAGGGGTGGACCACAAAATGGTGAGACATTTGACAATGGTCCCAAGGCTCAATAGAGCATCAGGAAATTTGACATTATGACGTTTGACATTATGAGCGTGCTTGTGCAATTGCAGCTCCCTATTGTTGTTGGTGTGCAGAACGAAAAGACGGAATTCGTTCATCACTTTAGTGCCAAAATGGGTCATTGCACGACCCCATTTGCCCCAGTCTGTGTTTCTGTCTGTTTGTGTCCAAAGCTCACACAGCAACAACTGGCAAGGCAATGCCATGCACACCTGGAAAAGAGGTGGGGGACCTGGGCCAGGTCGCCTTTTGGCTGCAGCATCCATGTGCTCAGCAGCATGCACCAATGCCTCCAGCAGCATGTGCTGGTGCTCCTGAGCAATAACAGTGTGATGTCCCCTGAGCCATACAACAGGTGTCTCCAGTCAATCATCTTGTACGAAAACAACGCTGGAGTAAATGACATGTTGCCGAGTTTAGCAATGTGGAAGGAACTGTTGTGTAACAACCAAAGGACCCCATATGCAATTGCTGGGGGTCAGGCTCAGAGCAGGCAAACACTCGATGATTCTCTTTTGCAAGAACCAGGGTCTACTGTTCTCTTTAGCTCTACACAACATTCACACCACACATCAGGTGGCCAGACTCTAAACTTGCATGCACATGGATTTCCACATTGCTCGCACTGCGCATGGGTTAACAGATGTCCATAGTTAGAGCCCTTGCTGTCAGGAGCACTCCGCATCTTGGCAGTGGTTCTGACCATACGCAATCGAACAGTGAAGGTATCTTGCATGCAGCCAATATCCTTGTGCACAACATATTGCCAAAAGAGTACTGTGCCACTTTGCCATACTGGGCAGTGCATATTACTGGATCAACACACACAGCAAATTGCCCAAAACTGTCTGTTTCACCCCCATTACACGGGATATGTGCTGTGCTGGTTTCTGTATCGAAAAGTTTGTCACCTGAATCCAAACTTTGAATTCAAACAATCCTTTTCATCAGGTGCACCTCAGGAGAGCAGCTGCTGCTTCCCAGACATAAACGAATTCTCCTGCCTTCGATGCCGCAGACAGCAATGCCTCTAGTGTTGCTTTGTGGAGACTGGCCCAGTGGCGATGGGGAAGCGCACACTTGCTCAGACTCCATTGCCCCGGCCTGCTTGACCTCATGTCCTGGTTTTCTGGGTCGCCTGGGGGCTCCAGGGACTAAGAGATTGAAACACAAAAGCAATTGGTATCTCTGGGAATCCTCGGGCAATTTTTCAGCTTGGAATAACACAGGAAATACCACATGGCGCGCAAAGAACCATGCAAAGGCCTTTGGTACTATTGCAGAAAAGACATGGACATGGGGAACACACAAAAGGCAGGCAAACAACAATGCCACAGGTGGAACTAGCCTGGCAACATTACAAGCATTGCCACTTTCAGTATGTGTGCTGAAGTGCAGAGCATACAGAGAATATGATGAACGAAACAGGATGAAACTCTTGTGACATGGCCTTGTAAACACCAAACCAAATTCAGCAGGATCCCAGCACAGACCAAACTGTACAATGAATGATTGAGACGACTTTATAAGCCACTGCAAAACTTTACGTGGCCAAACAAATAGCAGGCTTCTGTCTGACTGCAGAAAAGGAGCTGCCAGGTAATTGGGCACAGATAACTGTCTCAATGCATAAATCTAGCCTCCAATATTTGCTTGCAACACATGTACCTTCAAAGCCATCTTCAGGAGAGTTGAGTCATCCCTCTGCAGTGTACGCACCATCTCCAAAGCCTGCCAGATCAGCCATGCACGCTTCCTCACAGCCCCTACCATCCCCAGCACCTGTGACAACAAGACAAACTTGAAAAGGCATGGAATCGCACACTGTGAACAGCCACTGGTTAAAAGTCCACATTCCATACTCAAAATTTCAGCAGTCTGACAGCTTTGCTGCCTGGTGTTTGTTCCCAAACATCATTTGGCCCATTTCCTGTAGCAGGTTCTTTGCAATCTCTTAAACTCTTCCATGCAGCTCATTGGCTGCTGCTCGATTGATGATAATGGCAATGCTTGGAGTCAGCCATAGGCTGCGCACCTGTGCTGCTTCCACCGCAACATTAACCCTGTCCTCCTCCAACGCAAGCTGGGGCCACTGCTCCATCACCTGGGTCAGCAGATCAGAAGCCTCACCCCTTGCCCTGTGCCCATACAATCCTGCCACAAACCTTGCGCGTTTCAGCTCGACCTCAATTTGCAGGGGGACGATGCCCCGTTTCTGGTATGTTTGGTATGCCTGCATGTAGTAACCTCGAACCTGAAATGCACACAACCAATCACCAGCACAAAAAACACACAGTTCATCTGGATACCTGCACTTGCGCATTGAACAATCTGCTTGCCTTGGGCTTTAAGCTTTGAGACGCAAAAATACCAGAACAGAGTCCAGCGGACTCTGTCCAATGGTGCCATGTCAAGACAAATGGAGTGCAACAAGAGGCAAGACCAAAAGCCAAACTGCCTCTCCTTCCCATGCTTGCTTTTGAATCCAGCAAGCTCACACTGTGCCCTGCTGTGCCCACCACGCCATGACAGCCTGATTTAGGGCAATAGTGCAAGTCACAAAGAGGCAACAAGCACACACAAATCAGGAATGTCAATATTCACACTTGTCCATTTTTTGCACATCTGCCACCCAAGGGACTCAGCTGTGTTTGCAGCATTACAAAAACTTAGTGAACAATGCAAGCAATTAACAACCAACACATTCATCATGGCTCAGTCTGCCCATGGCAAGTAACAGAAGAAATAGGCAGTGCCAACTTATGTGCTCAAGAACATGTCCGCCAGTGTGGCGATCCAGTATGTACACTGTGTGCCATACTTGCTGCTCCAGATTTCTCGTTGCCTTCAGTACTTTCCACAGAGAAACACCACCAAAGCCACAAGTAGAAGTTTCTCGCATTGCCCGGCTCATTGGACTCTCTGGACTGTCTGGAATTTCTGTTGCACTACACAAAATGTCAGCTGATGTCGAGTTCAACCATGAGCAATACAATAAGTGAGCAGAACAAAAAGCAGCACGGTGCCCATTCATGCTGCTGCACCAGCAGCCAAAATGTACAACAGATCAAGTCTGGAGAGCAATCACGTATGAATCAAGTCTCACCAGCTTCTCTGCTCGATTCCTTGTACAAGGCAGCCTTGGACCTGGGAACGAAATGGCAAGCAGGCAGAAGTCAGCAACGCTCCTCCTTTTCACATTAAATCACAGCATATTTGACATTGCAGAACTGACAGTGCCAACTGTGATGTCTCTACACAATATTACTTGCAAGGGAAATTGACACCAGCACAATTGTCAAATGCCAAGCTGCAAGATCACACTGTTCAGGTGTCCTGCAATGTGCCTTGAAATTAGATGGTGGAGATAACAGTGGCAGGAAGATATCCAATAGCACAAGCAGCTACATGAGCCTTGACAGCCATAATTTCACAACAACATTCTTCAAGTTTAACCTCTGCATTCACACGACAATTTCACACACAACGATAAGTTCATCGCCTTCTGGTGAATATTCAGTCAGTCTGGTAAAGAGGCCAGCTGTTTCAAAGCGATGTGTGCAGTGGACTCATGCCCACAGATCAAGGGAAATTCAACTCGATTTCCTGCAGAGTGTTGCAGCAAACTGTGCTGGAGACAAGCCAAACGTTCGATTTCCCCCATTTTTAAGGATGCTAGCACAATGCAGAAATCAGGCAATTGGCAGTTGAGGTTTTCACTCCCAGTGTTCACAGAATTACCATCAGGGACATAGTACACACTAAAAGACAACACCACAGCAACTCTGTAAACAACTGGCTTACCTACTTCTTGGTAAACCGTCACCATCCAGTAGCGCTTGAAGCACCTGCACATTTTTAGCAGAGGTAGCCGTGTCATGTGATGAAACCCTGTGTGCTGTGCTATGTGAACTGTGTGGACCGCTCTCCATACACATTGACCCAAAAGGAAGCACAACAGCCTGTGTGCCATACACCACACATGTCACACTGATGATCCACAGGCCGTGGATGGGCCAAAATCAGCTCTGGAGTCTCTTGCATCACCTTGGCTTCTGCCATTCCCTCCAAGGCCGCTGCACCCCACACTGAGTCTCCACACATCTTCGACAATTCAATGCAAGTGTTGTAATGCTCGGCTGCATCCCCAGGGCTTCCAGCCAACATTGACAAGTCAGCCAACAGCTTCTCAAGCCGAGTGTGTCGCCGACGATGCTTGACTTCCTGCGGTACAGGAACTCACATCTCTGCAGCTGGTGCAAGGACATCTCTGCTGGAGCAGCTGAAAAAAACAGTTCAGTCCATAGAGCATTGACCAGCTGGCAACTTGTGCCAAAACAATATGTCTGATTTCCCAGCAGGCAATGGCAGAAGCACTAACATACCAACTCCACAGTTGCCAAATTGGTACAAGCCGTAAATACGCCATCGTCCTGCTTGGATACTTCAACAGCAGATGCCAAGTATACAAGCATGGCAGCAACCAGCTGCTTGCCCTTTTTGGTGCGTCCACTGGCTTGCAGCATAATACAACATGATAGTATTGGAACCTGCACAAACAGTTCCTTTACCTCTTCACTCCCAAGTTTCTGCCTTGCATCCTCCACACTCATATAGCCAGAGAAATCCGGCAGGTCAACATAAGTCTGTAGTTTCATCTCTGATATAGACTTGTTCAGCATCTGTTGTTGGAGTCCCATCAACACACAGGCAGCAAAGTCATGCATCAACACCTCCAAATGCTGTTCTACTTGGGAACGGTCACCTGAACATCAGAAAACTGAAATCATAAAAAAGTTCTGCACTGTCTTGTCAAATGATCCATTGGCAGCTGAGACACATCAGTCTCCATCCCAGAACCTAACTTTCAAGAATGCTGAGCTAATTCCTGAACGTGTCTGCACTATAGCATGAAGCAAGCAGATTTGTTGGCATCAAGCACCATTGCAGTATTCAATCAATCTGTGAACAAGAATTGAAATGTGATGGCCAGGTGCCGGTGCTGATGATGTCCCCCACAGCACCTGCAAGCAGGCCTCGCCACTTCAACAAAGCAGTTAGACCAACAGTGGGAGCCTCATTCAAACCTCTGTGTGACCCTGCTTAGCCAACATACATGTGCTGCAGATTAGGGTTCATTGAGGCATGTTGTTGTACCTGCCCGTCAAGCAAGGCCATCCATACACTGAAAGAGCCCAGAGAAAAAAGATTGTCAAGGCAACTGGAATTATTTCAAATGAACTGCACTGTTGAAAAGATCAATGGAGGTCAAGTTGATCATTGCAGCTCATCGACCATGCCACAGGTCATCTGTGGCAGAATTCCAGCTTCCAAATGTTCTTTGTTGCTTGTATTGGGAGCACATATATATATAGAGCATCACCTGGTGGAAACATGATCAGGAATTCCTTCTGCAGATTGTCTTTGTTCACCTCATCCTCAAGAGGTTCAAAAGCAAAGCAGCGGAGAGCAACAGCGCTTGGAAACTGCCTGGTACACACAGATCAGGAACTTCAGTTGGTGGGACATCACACAGAGTCTTCTTAAGCTGAGTCCAGGACATTCTGGTCTATATACAGCAATCACAATGTTGTCCAAATGCTTTGAGCCAGGTATCACTGCAAGAACGGAAAAAAAAAGGAGCACATACACTGCTGCAACACCCGCTATCTTCCAAGCCCACTGCCAATCTCAGACAATGTACAGTACTGAATCAGGAAAGATCACTTGCATTCTGTGTGTAACTGCACAGCTCTCCATGCAAGACGTTGCAAGCAATGTAGCACAGCTCTCCAACATAAGAAATCGTCTCAACGGACTAATTTCTACCCCTGAGCACATGTGACAGCACAGAAAATTAGGCAGCACCCAGGTTCTCCATGAAGACAAACCCTCAAGCAATCAAATTTGTGAACTTTGGCACCAGCAGGGCGCTTATGATATGTGCACATCAAATGCAGGACCTACTGTGCCATTTTCTCAAAATCGGCATATGCCTCGGATATATCAGGGGCATGAGGACAATGGCAAATGCCAATCACCCCAACTATGCTCCTGCACCCATGCAAAGCTGTCATTGGGGTTGCCTGCAGGGCTTTGTCACCCTGTAGCACACACAACAAAACATCCAGTCAGCTTGTCTGCCTGTTTCAATTCCTGCAGAAGTGCTGCATGACGCAGCTCATGCAGTGTTGCTGTGCTGCAATGTGTACACAAATCCATTTCCTGCTTGAAGTTCAACCATAGAAGTCTATTATTGAGTGAGCAAACAAGAGTTGAAACAGGACAATTAACATAACAGAGAATCAAGCACCCCATGATGCACAGCACAAGCAAAAAAATGTATCACACCCCCCCCAACTCTGTCCAGATCCTTATGCTCCACCAACTTGTGGTTTGAATTGTGCATCTGTTGGGAGGTGTCAAAGCAACATTTGCATTGCTGCATCTTACGGCAGCTGCCAACACCATGTTCAGCAACCAACACAAGATATGAGAGTTGCAAGCACAGCTGGCCTGATTCTAGACAAGCAACAAATACAGTTGGCAGTGCATCTGTCTCCACATCAATGCAGGCACACAGTCGTCAGGCTGGACACAATTCTCTTTTAGCCACATTCTAGTCAGCATCGTCTACACATTGTTGGGGGGCAAAAACACATCATCTTGTCATCTTATGTTAGCTGTGGAGTCTGGAGACCTACTGGGACACTCTTCAATGGCAGACTGCTGTCAAGACTCACTCTGCAAATTTGGCAGCATATCCATTGGTTTTGACTTGCAATTTCTCTAGATTTTGGCAAGTTCTTTCCAGCAATCTGACTCAAACATGTGTTTGGCCAATTTGAGGTCAGTGCTCGTCAAACAATAAAAATGCTGTGTTGACAAACAGAACACAGTCACATGCCAGCCCAATCATACCTGGACAAAGCTGAAGTGCATGGCCCCTTGGCCCCATTGCAGATGTTTGAGGGGACTCTTTTGGCGCTCATGATAAAATGAGCGAGCAGATAACAATTCGACCTGCAGGACACCTCAGGGATCACCACAGATACATAATTTCTATTGTATCTTCTATCATGTCTTCCCTCCATTTGTGAGCAAACGGATTTGTTATTGCTTTGGAGCAGGGACAGCCAAGACCATCACATAATAGCCACTGTGCCCTTTCTCTGGTACAGATCCTTGATGCAACATTGAATGAGGGCATCGTGTGGGAACATCGAAGAGGACCAATGCTCAACCATGTCTGGAATAGATGAATCTCAGAAATCTGTTGAGGCCATGCACTTATCGACGTAAGTTTGAGCCATGCTCAAGGGCAAGCGCAACAGCTGCCAAATGAACCGAATGTGCTGATCCCAAGAGTGACAGACACACGCACACACACACACACACACACACTTGGGGGACGTTTCTGAACACTCTGGGATATTTGGGACATTACATGATGCACACTATCTGACATGACTTTTCACATTGGTGCTGAGGACTCCCCCACAGGAACACTATGTTTCTACGAACCTTCATGCTCTTCTCATCTCCTGGTTAATCGGCTTCTGCTGGAAAAGGATCTTTGTATACTTTACGCTTTGTGGGGGAGATCCTTTGTTTATCTTTTGATGTAATACATTGGAATTAAAAAAACACACACACACACACACACACACACACACACACACACAGCCCACAGCGTTCTACAAGTCAAACTACTGGTCGGCTTGCCAGCGCCATCACAAGTCACATTTCCGGCACGTGGCTTCGTCACGTACATGGCGATAACTCTCCAGCAGCTCGCAGTAGTCGACCATAACATCCTTAGGAACGTTGCCAGCAGGAATCAACGCCTGACAAACCACATAACACAGCCACGGGCATGAACGAAAGCCAGGGTCGGAGCCATGGATTCCTCATCCAGGAATCGCAGGCCATTGCCCAGCCCAGAGGTGCTTCACACAGCCGGTTGCCAAGGATCTTCGAAGTGGGCGGCGCCATGACGTGCACGACTATCGGGAGCCGAAAGGTGATCCGGCGATGAGCCTGCGTACCACGCGGTTTTCTGCACAGGTGAAGACCGTCACACCAGGCTCCACAGTCCTCATGGTTTCTCCCCGAAGGGCAAACCCGGAGCCTGGCCTTGCAGGCCTCCAGCGTTTGTCTCGCTTGCCAATGTCACCACATCGATGATTACTCAACAATGAACGCCCAAGTTCGCCCAATGCTCACCACAGGGACGGAAACCTCAGGAGCAACAGCACCCGTGGTTGACAAAATCAAGATCTGCAGGCGGTTGTTGGAACATGCGGCCGATGTTTCATTGCCACCGCTGAAGTCGCTGCTCATGTTGTGGTGCATTCAGCATAATCAGTCCTGGCTGATGACCTTCAGACGACTGCAAAACGTTTCAACAACTCTGGTGTGGATTTGCATGTAGGAGCCCCACAGAGTGACACAGCCTACTGCACAGCCGTGGAATCGGCGACTGTTGGCATGCTTTCCGCTGGACATGACTGCAGACCACGGTGTGCCAATGTGACGCATACCCAACCTCGGATGCTGAACTTGAAAATGGATGTGGATGCAATGCACTACGATATATATTCGCAAACTGGAATGCGGCCAGAATCCAGAGACGGCGGTATCGAATGGGGCTTTCCCTCCCCAGATTATTCTGCGCCAGCGTCGCGATATCGCACCACACAATCGACAAGCCATGGCGATAAGAGCGGGGTTGAGCATTGTGCAGGTGTGGAAGACCGTTTCTGCGACAGAGGAAAATCATTGAGCAAGGTGCTCGCATATGCCGAGGTGCAGGGCAATGCTTTGGGAGGTTTATATTCCTTGTGGCTTCTGCGCAGTGCTACTACCCAAAGGGGTGATTACCTTGCTCCAGAGTGTTGAGGCGGCGTTTCGATCGAAACGCAGCTGTTCGCGGACTGCCGGAATCGCATTCTAAACGAAGGAGCGAAAACTATATCCTATGTCAGTCGTAACAATTACGAAGGGCGGATTGCCACATTAATCGAAAAGAAAATTCTCTCAACGATGCCAAGCTATTGCCCCTTCAGATTCCACAGATACCGAGTAGGAAACATTTGGACAAAACCAAATCGCAACAACCGGAATACTCCAGATGCACGAAACTCGGGAAACCCCAGGGAGTTTAATGACTGTGGCGAGTTTCACCCTCAAGTCTATTCACGATTTTACCCTATCCGGAATTTTTTACGATGTCCCCTGGAAACCCGCTCAGGCCCCGTGTCATGTAATCAAACAGAATCCAATCGCGTAAGAAGCGCCAGGTGATTTCCCCCTTGCCTCTGCAAATTCAATGTTCACAGATGTCAAGCTGAGAATCTCAGTAGGGCAGCTCCCCTTCAAGCCTTGGTTGGGCAATTGCCGTGGAACATGAGACTGTTGGCACGCGCGTACACGCCTGCGGCATTCGCCACATTGTCTTTTGCCAATGAGAACAACTGAATACCAGTTGTGTCTCCAAACGAACTTCTCAAACGGTCTTCTCGCCATCCCTCCATTTTCTGGCAGCCTTTTCTCGGTTGCTGTCCCCGCCTTTACCTTCGCATTCGTAGCCAATACAGCTCAGAGGCCAGCAGCGTTGTATTTGCGCTCTTCGATCCTTAGCGCCAATTAGCCAATTAGCCAATTGTCAGCTTCTCGCCATTGCCTTTCAATTTTCCACAATTTGGAAATTGCAAATCATCTGAAATTACCGCATTGTGGATCGTATTTTCTCCGCAGAGATCCAGTATTACTAGATATTGACCAAAAATTTCGTTCCTTCATGTAATCGTATTCAACGTGTTTGTGAACGTGTATATGGACATACAAAGGATGCTCTTTGCATGGTGGTGCTCACCAATGAAGGCACAGACATGCATCAGTTATTTCAACAGGGAAACATTAAATGCAGTTGAAGCTTAGCTTTCAAATTCAGGCGATCTCCAATTCGCAACACTTGAATGATGGAAAATTGCAACGAAATTGAATGTGCTTGGCCCCGGAAGTGAGATCGCCGTAATTCGCAAGCATGCATGGTCATTGTATTGGCTGCCATTGTCGCGTAGAAATGCATAGCATGTGACGCTTTCCTAAATCTACTGCAATTCCCAATCGACAGTGAGATTGTTGGGTACCAATTTCGACGCTTCATCCATCACACTCGAATCGTACGACAACGACCGGAGCTGACAGCGTCAACGTGTAAATCACGTGGGATACTCTGCGTTTACATGGAGCTTTTCAGATCAGACCCAAAGATTGGCGTGAAACCGCTGAGGCAATACGGCCGCACTCATCGAAAATGTCTTTGAGGGGATGCCACTGGCAAGGTATCGTTTGCAAGCTCATCGCCATAGCCGGGGCTTGTTGGTCAAAGGCTGCCAATGGCACGGAAGTTCCGCCGCTGTGCGAAGGCCTAAAATGAGCCGGCTGTCATCGGCATTGTCAACACCAGAGGGAATGGAGGCTTAGGGCAATTCAGCTGCCATGAACTCCAGGCTTCTGTGCATCTGGAGCCAGAGAGTTCTTGCGGCGATTTCCATGGCGACGTGCTTGATCACCGAAGCCAGAGCAACCAGCACGCCCTCAAACAATATTTCAATGAGTCGACCTTGCGGGTTTGACCCTACCATTGGGCAAGAATTTCGGATGAGGAGAATGGAGCATGATAGGGAAACACGCGCGATGCATGAAAAACTCCGGCAAAGGTCACATCCTTCATCAGGTTACGTGAGTGATATGCAAGGACAAGCCCTGTGCATCAAATCACTTGACCATAATTTACTTACCACATGTGCTACATGACATGATCTCAAATTTGTTTTAAATGCAAATGGCCAGTCTGATATATTTAAAGATGCCACCAGTATTTCATGCAATTGCGCTCACTGCATAACCCATTCAAATATTCCTTAATACCCAGTTTCTAGAATAATTCTGTACTCAGCAGCAGTTATTATCTCTGACCGTAAATACCCCTCCCTGTTTTTATCTTTCAATCTCCACCCATTCACGCACCACCAGAAAATGAGACACATGGACTGTGCATGGCCCCCATCTGCCGTTCGTGCTTGGGCCATGGCAAATTTTAAACACCAGCATTGCTTGAGTGACCTGAATTCAGTGAAGCACACTCTGCGATTAAGTGTACGTGAGTCGAGTCCTCCTATGCTTCTGGCTCACAGATTGGCGTGAAATCTCAGGTCCCAGGGAGCTAAAAAATTTCGCCGCCGCGCCCATTCGAATCCATGTAGACTACCAAGTTAGCAGCCTGCAAGATGATTTCCGCAGGGTGGTGCAGGAAACAGTGATACCCTTATCCATCCGCGTGCTGCAAGAGCACATCAGCCTGAAGGACCCTACAGTTGGGAACCTTACCCTTCCCCCAATTTGCCAGTCCATTTTCGTTCCTGGAGGCGAGTGCGCTGAAGTGGCGGAGCCCAGCGCAGTGCCATGTGGAAGGGCACGCGTTAAGAATGAACATTATGGGGAGTACGAAATTTGCAGCTACGACGACAGATTGAACTTCTTCTGCGAGAAAAAGCGCTTCGGTACGTTTCTCTTTTCTCTAATGAATTCTTTAGGATGTTTGCGAATGAATGTGCTCTGCGCATCATAAACATTTCTCAATAGCTTACGCATAGGCCACCGCGGCGCCACGAGGCATGCGGTGTACTTCGCTTCATTGGCAAATCCAAGCCTCGTCACATTTCCCTGGCTGTCTGTAATTGAAACCGCTGGTATTTGGTGAAATCGAAATTGCCATATTTTCATTGATCGGGACTGATGCATTGAACACATCATAGAGAGGTCATTGGCGAATCTGTAAATTTTCTGACGTACATCGTTCTTAGTTGCTTTGGTATTCTACTCCTAAAACCGCAATTCCGATTGCACAGTACGCAGCTCGCCACTGCTCGATCATCTTTCGCCATAGTAGATATGCTCGAAAGCAGCAAGGGCTGCACCTGTTTCTGCTATCCGTTCACCCCATTGAGTTGTACCCGTCCGCAAACATATCCAACTGACAAGGTTGGCGACGAGTGCTTTCTGGAAATGTCAGCAGGTACGGGGGTGGACAGCGCTGACTTTATCCTGTACGTGACAGCGGATGCTGACAAAAATTGCGGGAGTGGGACCGCAGCGTACGCCCACCACTGTGAAACCGACATTTTCACAAATCGCCCGCTGTCAGGAACGATAAATTTATGTCCTGACTTCTTTGCTGTGGAAGAAAAGGGACTACCCGTTCAAAAAATCGAGACTGTCGTGCATGAAGTTCTGCATGCTCTGGTGCGGCGAGCTATGCGATTCTCTGAAGTCGATTAATCCTACCACGGTCTCCAGCAAAGAAGCATCTCACAATTAGAAGATTATTATACAGATGGAAACAAGTCTGCTGACTGAAAAATTCTTGGTGCTCAAGTTTCGCTCCAGTTTGTTTGCATACGCTGAACTCAGAGTTGTCTGTTTCGGAAAGGGGGGATTGCCGTTCCCCACCTGACCACTCACATGCACTCGATTTAGCGTGCTAGGATACCTGTCTTGGTTTATTAGAACAATCACGAAGACGAATGCAATTTGCTCGGATAGTTGATATGCCAGAAACCCCTAGGTGTGGCGATCTTCTCTTCTTTCTCTCTTTAGACCGTGCATTACTTTGAATTAGAATAATTCTGAGGCTTTACATCGCCTTGCAATATCTTGTTAGGTGGCACAAATCCCGCATGTCTTTTATAGGACAGGGGAGGCTTGTTATGGACGTACACTGATCAGTGTTCATCACATGACACATTTCATGAAATGTGATGTAGTATTTTGGAATACAAAGAAAAATCTTGGGAATGTTTTGCGTCAAGTACGGTAACAGTGGACGAAGGGGAGTGTGAAAGTCAATCGTCAGACATTCACTAGAAAACACATTACACGTACCTACATCTCAATTCAAAACAATAGCGAATTTAGATATCCCTCATAAGCGGGTATAGATTGATACTATATTAGTTTTCAATTACTACCAGATTAGTTAGAGGACTTCGTGGGCGGATTGCAAGCGGCTGTGCAGCATTGATATATTTCCAATTGAATGTCGCCAAACGCGCGGCTGAAAAAGCACACGATTTTTTTCATTTGCAACGCTGTTGTCGCTTCCAACTCCTGCTTGCCTGTGACGTCATACGGTACAACACTTCAATGATTCTTGCTGGCCAATGTCGCTGATGATATGAGTGTCCTAACTGCGTCGCTTGCGCATCAGGTGTTCAACCCTGCTCTGTGGGAGCTGTTCGTGGATGGAAATGGCGAGCGCATTGGCTGGGAGAATGTCGTCAGAACTTCATATAGGGGGGGTAAACTAACCCAAGAAATCGTGACCCCCCTGGCAGTGCAGGCGGCTCAGGCTCACTTTTCCTGCCCGGACATGAAAGGAATCCCCATAGAGGACGACGGCGCCGTCGGGACCGCGGGAGCGCATTGGGACTCGAGGTATCTTCAGGTGATGACAAAGCGTATGCACGTCCTTGCTTTCGTAGTCACCTCACCCTTACACTGTTTTCTTTTGGATACGAAACGGTTCTGAGCGGGATTCAACAGCATGTTAATTAAATACCGGCCGTTTGGAACATACTAGTATGTGCCATGGGACAAGTACGTAATATTTGTTGTGTAATCTTCGCCTCCTCTGGCGACGGTGAATCAGTAGTGCAAGAGTGGTCGCGTGACACTGCTGCATGGGCAGGGGGAGTTGATGGACCCCCTTGCGGGAGGATTTGCTTCGTTCACGAGGCACGTTATCAGCAACATGACTCTGGGACTGATGGAAGACAGTGGCTGGTACAGTACTTCCCGGGAAGCACGGGGGTATCTCAGATGGGGCAAGAGTGCAGGATGCGATTTCGTCGATCTAGAATGCCAAGAGTATGCCCAGAGACATCCCAATCAGAAGTGGTTTTGTTCTCGAGATTCGGAAAACACCTGTGTCATGGACAACACCGCCATCGGCGTCTGTTCGGGCCGGGATCCCACTCTGGGAGGTTGCAAGGTGGTTGAGCCATACGCAGATGGGGATTGCACAGATTTCGAAAATGGAAACGGTGAAGATGGCACAATTTCTCTGTCCAGCAGCGTATTCTTGGAAACATATGGGCCCCAATCGAGATGTGTGCCAATTGAGGCCCCTTGGTTCCGGAACCAAAAAGGATTTAGACTATTGCAGCTCGCCTTCAAGTGCCACAAGTTCTTTTGCGTTGGAGAAGAGCTATTCGTGGAGATAGGCGATGCGAGCGCAAGGTGAATGTAAGCGATTGCAGCTTTAATACTCATTTCATGCGCGCCACAAAAATTTTCCACACTTCAGGCACGGCCAGCAGGATACCATCAGTCATTCGCATCGCGCGCAACAGGTATAAAACCCTTGAGGATGGAACCGCGCGAAAATTTTCTCATCGCATATTGCTATCGAGATATAATGGCGATGCAGCTGCACGGATGGACGCCACCATTATCGGCAACGCTTCTACGCACTTCCTGTGTCGCAGGTGTGCAACAGGGGAAACTCTGAGCATGTCGTCGAAATTTTCTGCTCAGGGATTCAACTCCGGTGTCCTGGGCCCGTGCCCTGATAACGCTGAAATTTGCGCTTCTCTGACGTGCCCCCATCACTGCAATGGCCGCGGGACTTGCGTCGATGGCACCTGCCGCTGCTTCATGACCTACACAGGGCCTGCCTGCGAAAGTCTGTTGTGCGAAACAGATGGGAACTGCGGAGACGCATATCATTGCTATGAAGGCAGCTGCACATCATCTGCGCCATACTTACCTCCGGGATCTGAAGTTGCTTCCCCGGAGACGCCTGCCACAGCCCCCAGCCATACCCCATCACCTCAAGCAGACGATGGCGGCACTGCAGCTGATTCAGTTCTGCCACCCGCGTACCCAGATGGGGGACACACAAAACAACCTTCAGACCCAGTCGGCGAAGTATCGCCGTCTCCCAATGTGCCCAAAACACTGATCAGCAGGGCATGGTATGTTGAGGTGAGTCCACTTTTTTGTACTTCATCCGCCAAGTTGTGCATTTTCTATGAGACAATCATGGGACACATTTGCATGTATATTTCCTTAAGCTGTCAGTTGCGGCAATGCAACATCGCTGCAGAAATCCACCAACACCAGCATTGTGGTTCAAGAAACTTCTGGAATCGAATTTGAACGCATTTCTTAAATTGAAATGATTCATTGGCAGAGAAAATGTCCAGTGCACACGAATGGAATTTTTATCATGCCCCAACATTTTTACAAAGAGCAGAATACCTGTTCAATCCATGTACTATGCAATCCCATTATCTGGATCTACATGAGGCGTCACTTTCACAGGATTGTGAACGGGAGCTCCAATTTAAGCACAGAAAGTGGAGAGAATCTGGTGTATGATGGGATCGTGGAAAATTGCGATCATGCTTTCTCTATTGATACACCCACCGAAGCGGTATGACACGACTTGGCTCATGCATTTCCAAAGAAATTACAAGGCTAAAAATTTAATGCGGAAGACGTAGTGGCAGAAATTCATGCATTGGCAGTTGGTTTTGTGCCACAGATATCATCGGAGATGACAACTACCTTGGAAGAATTCGAAATAGTTGTAGAATCAACATACATTAATGCCATTTCTGAGGCATCGGGAGTACCCAAAAGGCGTGTGCAAGTAATTCAAATTGAAGAAATACCAGAGGGAGTCGACGCACGAAGAGTTCTTTCACAGACAATTGGAGACAAGAAATATGAGTATATGAATGTCTATCGACCACTGCGACAGCACATTTCTGAGGGACAAGAAGCAATTCTGATATCAACGCTCAACAAAAAAAGGAACCTCCTGGAAGCTCTGATACTGCGAGTCATTGTTCATTTGACGTTCAGTGACATGGGGAGCTTGGGGCGTGCCAACGCCGAGTTGGCAACGAATATGTTGAGGGATTCCTGGGAATCAGAAGTTGCTGCTGCTGTGCGGAACTTAGGAGTTGACATCATTCTAGACAGAGTCAGCATCATGAGCGCTACTATTGAGATTAGCAATGAGGACGAGAAAGATAAAACAAAGGTGATTGACAATTATCCAATCATCATAACCTCCGTGGATCCAAAGGATTGCACAACTACATGTGCCCGGTTTCGAAATCCTGTGAACCAAGCACTCCAGCTCTACAATACTTAAAAAGCAATATGTAAATGCCATTCTAGACAATTTTCACATAATTCATATTGTGTCATATGACCGCAGCACTCATTTACATGCATTGCATCTTTGCACTTTGACATTCTGGACCCCACTCCAATCAATGCACTGGTGAATGATAGCCAACATCACAGCGGTGAGCCAAGTCGCTTGGCCCGCCCTCTGAGCTTGCCTATGAAGCAAATTGAGAACATACAAACTAATGAGACCCCGGTGTTGGTTTTTGCCACAGACGAGGTTCACCATTCTTGGCCTCTCTATACCCATGGTGGGGACCATGGTTGCGGCTGTTGCTATACTAGTGGTGATTTTTGGCATATTGTGCTACTGGCAAAGCATGTGCAAAGGTAGAAGAAGACCCTCCATCGGTAAGAAGAGTCAATCATTATATGTTGGACAATAATCTGGGAATATTCGCGATAGTCACTAAAATGCCAACCTCTAGAAACAATATGGCCGATCCATCAGAGATGCAGTTACATTCTGAATATTGAATGTGAGGGAGAAAAACATGTCTTGCCCCTGATGGCCATTATGGAGATGATCGCCGAATTAATTTTCAAGTGTATTTCTGGGTGGTATATCAATCTAATATCGATATTAATTCTTGGGAAATTGAATGGCACATAGAGGGAGCTTATGATCGGATGCATTCTCAAGCACCATCATTCACTAGCTTTCGTGCACCACCATATTGTCTTTGATACAGAAAGGCAACAATTTTCTCTTTGCCAGAATTTGTATTCACCGAAATGCATAAAACAGCAATGCACAAATTTCGCTTTTCAGGACCTAGAATAAAATAGGAGAATACGGCTTCTGTGACCACAATGCAATCTTCTACTACAATTGAAATATTGCACACAGGTCATGTGCGTTTGCCATGCGGTTGCAAAATCCAATTCTTAAGTGAACAGACTATCAATAGCCTTATCACTAACACATATATTGTAAAACAAAGCAAAACACAAGCTGGAAACAGCTGAAGAAACGGGATTCCAAGATATGGTTCGCGAATGCCCTTAAAATTAAAGCAAAATATGCAATATGGATGTGCATGGAAAATTTGTAATGCACAAAGTGGAACTACCAAAAGTCTGATTCATTGCATAATAATTGGACACATAAATGTGTGCTCAAACCTCCTTGACCTTGTGCAACAATAATGTTTCATCAAATGCAAATATCATTTTTGCGCACTTGTAGAGATATCACATGCTCCTTCCATATTACAGTGGGGACCCCGGTTTAGCGAACCCCCATGATAAACCAGCTGAGGGATCGCTAAAACTAAATGGGTCGCTACGGGCCCTTGAGCATGTTAAGTGTTTCATCAATGCTCAATGCAACTTAACAGTAGCTTAATTCCCGCAAGGCGTCCCAGACAGTGATGCCGGTGTGGGGAGTGCGCTAGGCTATTGTTGTAGGTGTACCCTAGCCACCGGGGTAAGGGGTACCCTGCCTGCCAGTACACAAGTACCCCGGCCACCGGTGTAGTGTGTATGCCACGCCGAGCCTAGTAGGCCCATACTGGCTTTTGGTGCTAGCGACTCAGTCGCAGCACCAATGTCGTGGGCGTTGGGGCCAGTTGCAGTGAAATATAATACTAAAAACATGGTGACAAACCATTCAGGGGGTCGCTTCACCTAGATAGGCCGCTAAACAAGGTTGCTAAACTGGGGCCCCCAATGTATTTAAAGTGCATTTGCAATTGCAATACCCACCGTGGTAATCGCAACATTTGATTGCTTGCAATCTCACATGTTTCTTCTTTGTGCACACTGCCAGGGTTAGATGATATACAACAAGTGTCCCGGCAGTGAAGAAAACAAAATCTGTCGATCAAACCTCCGGCATATCTAAACCAACATTAATATACTCCATTAAGTGAAGGTAGAATGTCTTTTTCAGGTCTTTAAAGCCCTCTTTTTTTCCAAGCACATGCAAAACCCTGTAGATCTATTGTGTTCCATTTGGATTGCATGGAAGGAGCATCAAGTCTATTGGTGTGATGGTGTAAATAGTTTTGATGTGACTTTCATTTTGGCAAATAAGTCACAACCACATGCAAAGTGCCCCAATAGCACTAGACAACCTCAGCACATGCCCAACACAGCGGCAAAAACTACTCCACCCTATATATCCACCACAGAAACAACAAGGTTTTCTGCTCCCTATTTTGCCCCAAGAACAAACTCTCCATATGGTGCCCCTCACAGGATTGCGTAGCCCAGTTGCACTCACTTGTATATTAGTGATTTCTCTTGTTAAGCTGGCAACCAATATGGAACAGGCAGGCATGCGAGCTTTCACTAAGTCCCACGCTCCCCTAGCCATAATGGAAAGCCTTAAAAAATAGCACAATAGATAAGGATAGCACAACAAAGCATTTATTATCTTGGTTCAAAGGAGAGGAAACGCAGATGACTCTAAACAACGCCCAGACATTATCAGGACATACAATCACTTCTTGCCTTAACAATCCCTCAATACCCTCATTTGTCATTTCCATATCGCCAGTAGCAACGCCTTCTCGTTTTGCTTCCTCAGCGCTTCATCTCGCCAATATTCCTACCTTCTCTATCCTTTTCTGATTGTCACTTTCCTCACTGAATGACAACCGCTCTCTGTCGTTGTTTTTGAGCACATTGAGTTGATCAGAATCTTTCTAGCTCTTGCCAATCCATTAACAATTATCGATTGTTCGTAGCAGAGGATTTAAATCACCTTCCAGCAATCCTCGAGCCTTAATAGGTGGTGCGCTTCTGTCAGTACTTTGCCTTTTTGGTCTTGCAATACACTTGAATGTGGTCCATCTTCAAACTCACTTCACACGTTTCTCTTCCTTCTCCAACCGCTAAGGCCTTCGGGAACTTTCGATAGAGTCGCCGTTGCCTTGCCCGATTCCCAGGATCCACAAGCAACCATAGGCAATGACTGCTCCCTTGTTGGTAATGTGTGTTGTCTCCTTGCAACTTTATTTGGAATTTGCGAATCAAAAGAAATGCATGCAGTACAGATCTTCCACTTTTCTGTGCACTATGCAATGTTCATGCACCTTGATGCATAGGTATCCTCAATAGCAACCCTTGTTCAACCTTGATTTCGGTAGTTGATAATACTATGCAACACGTTGCAACGCAACGCATTGCGATGCAACACACAATGGACACCTGATTTCGGTAGGTTGCACATTCTCAACGATGAATCACTATATGACATACCCCTAGCAACTATGATTCCTTCATGCATCCTCTCAGCACCGCATACAGTCCACCAACGACACATGCCACCAACTTCACACTGGTAATTATCAATAAATATGAAATTGAATGCAATCTCCACCACGTTCTTGCCCAATGATCGCACCATACATACCACTTGGGAAAACAGCCCCCTGGTGGTTGGACCACTAAGTTAATGACCGACTGTGGTGAGAGGTGGGGGTCCAGTAGCTAGACGGCACCAAAAGGAAGCTGTAAGCGGACCGTCGTTGAACCAGATGGCTTGGTAGTGGAGGCACTGCTCGCCAGGCGTCCGCTTCATAAAACAAACTCGGCCAGAACGGCCGGGGAGAGCAAGGCACTCGGTGCCTTCGGGTTGTGCCAACGAGTTAGCGCGAAGCGAAACAAGATGGGAGGGGGACCAAGGGGGGAGCATACCGTATTTACCCGGCATTAGTAGGCACCCCCTATTAGTATCCACCCCCCTCTTTGGGGGTCGAACCCACGTTAGTATCCATGACCCGGTGTTAGTATCCACCCCCAAACCTCAACAGAGCAGAAACGACGGAAGCCGCGGATGGTGGCAAGGGAAGTCGGGGGCTGGTGTTGGAACTCGTTGCCCAGTCTGGACCAAACCGCGTTCCCTGCGATTCGCACATCAACGGGGACGATCGGGTCGGGGCGGATGTTGTCGAGGGAGAATTTCGAGGGGTTCCCGCAAAAAGCCGCGCTGTCGACTGGCCGCCGTTGGCGTTCTCAGCGCAGGGTCGCAAGGCAGCGACTGACGCCGCAAGGCACGATGATAGAAGCGGTCGAGAATTCAAAGCCGTCCTAGTTTCTGGATTGAGCCAACCTGCACCCCGGCCGGCCAGAGCTGGTTCCGGCCTGGCGCTTGGCACGGGTCCCCCAATGCCCAGCGCCAGAAATGGGCAGGCGACGGCATAGGTCGAGACCCCGCCTTGCAAAACTGGCCGTAAAATGCTGCGAAGGTGGGGCAAAACACATCTCACTGGCTACCAGGCCACAGACCCAAACACAGATCCCGTCAGCTTTCCCAGCCGCCATCAGCAAGGGAAAACGCCGCGTGTCGAGCATCGTCGCGACGTGGTGCCCCAGCGAGTCGAGACCCATGTCAGGTCTTGTTCTTTGCATTGCAGAGGCAAATGCGCCTGGAGCATTCCAGCGAACCCCTGACGGCCCCAATCGCCAGTCGCCACCAGCTGGTGCAACCCCAAGTCAAGGCCGCCAGTTCCTGTGAAGAGCCTGATAACATTCCGCACTAGCATCGCCATTTTTGTCCATTTTGGGGTATTTCACGGCCTATTTGTCAAAATTTTCTTTGTCTACTCTTTGGAATCAGGGGTCCAAACCGCGTTAGTATACATGACCCGCTATTAGTATCCACAGCTCTTTTTGCGGGTCCAATACATGCCTACTAATACCGGGTAAATACGGTAAGTAGCCGCCCCCGCTCAGCATCACCAAAGCCCGCCAAAGTCCAAGGGCGCCAAACTGACGGCATCTTAACCTTAAGGGCACCAAACTACGTACCTTGACTAACCCAGGTTACTAGAGGGGCCTGAAATCCGTTTGAATTCAACTGCTACCGATTTGAATCATCGGCGCAGCCTACCCAACGTTGTCCATGGTGGAAACATATTAACTAGTTAGTTGCATTTATATTTACAATAGTAAGATAGTTCACTGCATTACATTTGCAAAGAGGCTGCCGGTTGCCCACCGGCTCAAGGAAGCCTGCATCAAGGAATATGGGAAACTCGTGGCCAAAGAAGAGGCCATTCAAAGCTACCAAAGTATCAATGATCCGGCTCAAAACCCCGGAAGGAGTTGAGGTGGGAGAGGGGGAGAGTGTTGCAAGCCATGCCCAAGGGCTGGTTACTGAAGTTCTTGAGCCCATTGCAAAAGGCTTTTAGACAAATTTTGGGAATGTGGAGCAAGGTGTGGCCATGAGACAACTTTGGGAATGTAAAGCAAGATGTGGCCATGAAGAACCCCCCTGGGGTTGCAAAAGGCCATGGTCGTGAGTTCATTCACTTTGGATTCACTCTTGGCCATGGCGATTATAAAGTGGCGACATTGCTTTCGTGCATAATAGGTAGGCCAAGTGGTTAGAAACCCTGTAACGGGCTGCACCCACAGCACTGCCAGGCATGGGACCGCACCAGCACCAGGATGGTTGCCATTCTGAGGGGCTACTCATCACTACATGCAACACATGCTCGGTTTCAGCCAGGACCCAAACTGGCTCCAGTTGGAAGAAAATTTATTAGCATATTTAAGGGCAGCCCATACTTTAATACCCTGAGAAATTGGCCACGGATTCCGACCATGACGTTGATTGACGCAGCCACCCATCGTCCCCCTTGGCGAAAACCCATCAGGTAGTTAGTTCCATGCCTTCAGGCACCTTCCAAAAACGAAATTACAGCGCTCTGCGCTGCATTCGTGCACGCATATGGTCACAATAAAATTCTGTGACAGTCGTGTGCGTTGCATTACATGCTCAACTATGCAACACGATGCGCCGAACACCAAGAGGCGAAGTTCAAAATCTCCTGGGGTCTACCGCACAACGTCGTATGACTGCGGTTGATTGAGGGTTCCCACCCCCTAGGTCTTGACCACCAACTCCGTTACCCCATAACCCGCCAATTCCACAACTTGTTACCCTCCCACAATCCAAAACGAGCAGCTCCACCCTCCAGAAGCAGAAGACTTCACCTGCAACTCATCTCCGCCTATCCTCGCACACAATTTATGAACAGAAATGAACAACATGTAGGTCCTTGATTGATGGCCACCATCCATGCTGTTTGCCACCGACTTCGTTTTGCCCTCCCTCCACTTCCGTTGCAGTCTTCCCCACCCAAATGGAAGGCGGCTCCATCGCTCCAGAAAAGCTAGCCTACTTGCTGCTGGAACAGAGCAGCACTAGCACAGCATATTTGCCCACCGCTGCATTCATTCGGCCCTCCCACACAGCGAGGAAGGCAACCCTATCGCTCCATATTATGCAATCGCATTTCTCCTAAAACAAGCACACGACCTGTGCAGCAACACCACCCGACCAACCACTAGGAAGATGACATGCAGATCAGCTGCTCAGGTACTCAACATGGCCTTGCAATTTCTACCAGGAGCACTGGCAGCAGCAAGAATCGCATGCATATCAAACCTGACAACGAGAATTTCTGCCACAAAACAGCCCCAGCCCCTTTAGCCAACAAGCATACCCTGAACCAATGCCACTTTTGGCACCCACTATCTGCGACACTAATGTTGTATGAATTCAACCCTTGGATAAAAAACAATGGAAATCTTGTGCACACTTGCAACAAATTAAAATCCAACCACAGCCCATCAGGACCCATCACCTCGTACCAAAACAATTGACCCACCTAATGCAGCACTTGCGGCAAAACATGCAGCAGCACTTAAAACAGCCACATTTCGAGCAGCAGGGTGCAGCATCTTCACCTGTCTCATCTCGCACATCCACATCTCGCACACGCACATCTGCAACTGCCATTACTCCTTCCCTGACAGCTACCGGACTATCTGCAACATCACTCCTACCCTTGGGCTTGGCTTCAACAGCATCCAAACCCCCACCATGTCTCCCACCTACTGGTTGTGAGAACCTGACATCTCTTTCACTGATCATGTCCTTTTCATCCTCTGACAAAACTGATTTTTCTTTGGGCAAATCTTCTGCCCCATTTTCTGGTGAAGGTCCACCACTTGCACCATCTGGCAGAGCATTTACAGCCACCAACGGTTCACTAACTGCAGCAGCTGCAGCTGGCTTGACCACATCGGCAGTTGGAGCGCCTGCATTAGCAGCTGGTGTGTCATGCACAGCATCAGGGGCTACCTTTGGGGAATCCTTCATGGCCTTGGACCCAGTGGCCGAGGCCGCTGCAGCAACTGGGACAACCTTCTGAGCTTCGTTTTTCGTATCTAAGCCATATTCCAAAGCAGGCAAATCCTTTGCAGCATGTGGTGAGCCCTTAGCCTCATATGGCAAGTCCCTCGCAGCAGATGGGCCAGTTGATGTGGCAGAGGGTGTATCCTTTGCAGCCTCTGGCAAGGCCTTCACAGCAGCTGCCTTTGCACCATCTGCTGAAACCTCAGGCTTAGAGGTGAAATCCTGTGATGCACCTGGTGCACCTGAGTCCTTCCCGCCAGCTGGTTCTTTGTCGTCCAGGACCACTGCCACATCTGGCTCCGACTTCCTCTTGCTGCGCACCTTCCTGCTGAGTCTGGACAGTAACCCTCTTCTTGGTGTTCCCTCGACAGGAGACACCTTTCCAGCTTCCGCCCTGTCAGCAATTGGGGGTCCCAGTCCTTCAGTTGGTGCGACCATTTCAGGAGCTTGAGCACTCTTATCAACGTGTGGAGCAGCCAGCGCGTTGCCAGAGGTTTCTGGCAACGCACTCACAACATCTGGCGCATCGTGCACACCTTCTGCAGTAGCCGGACCAGCCTGGACAGCATCCTGCAAGGCCATGGCTGCCACTGGCACGGCCGCGCTAGCTGCTGGAGCGGCCACCGCCCCGGGCGTACTGTCCTTCTTTACTGCTGGCGAGCCTTTGGTGGTGTCCGGGGCATCCTTCGCGGCAGATGGTGTGCCCTTGGACCCCTTTGGCGCTTCCGTCACAGCCCCTGGGCCCCCCTTTGCTGGCACGCCTATTGGCGTCCCTGCAGGGCGTGCATTCTCTTCTGCCGTGCCAGGTTCCCCCTTTCCCTCAGGGGCCGCCTTAGCTGTTGCTTTGGCATCCCCTGGAAGAGGCCACGGGGCTATGTCCCTGTCCTTGACAGCCGCAGTGGCTTCATCGTCACTGCTTTCTGGCAGGGCAGGCTTGCGTTGAACACCAACAGGCGAGGCGGATGGCTTGAAGGACAGCGCTTTCTTCATCGACTGCCACTTGGCCTTGGCTGCAATGCCATCACCTGGGCACCAGCAGAACTGAGAAACACACCATGATGTCCAACATACCACACAACGACACAGTGCAGGTGATCACCTCCATTGGACACAAGTTGCACACTTTGGCGTCAGCGCGCAAAAGGAAGGCACAAGGGGACAGAAGGGCGAGCGACATACCTCGAAGAGCCATCGGCAGTGAATGCATCTCGCCCAGCTTGGCTTCGATGATGGGAACCAGGTCCATCCCATTCGCCTTGGCCACTCCCTGCAGCTCCTTGTAATAGCCCAAAGGCGTGTGGAACTCATCTGGCACCCTGAGCAGCACACAGGCAGGCAATTGAAGTCGCACGTGCCTTTCCGGAGAGGTGACTCACAGCCACGGGACCCTCTGCAACCCCAGAACGAGCTGTACAGTTTCCATCAAACGACTGGACTGCCACCACAAATAGGTATGCAGACTGCAGGCCACCCATGCAGCAAAGCTCTACAGCTGTCCGTCTGCTGACGGTTGTGCAGTTTCAAAGCACCCTGTGGCACTCCTCCACCACCAACGCGCCCCATGCCCGCACCCCACCTCACAGCATAGCTAAAGGAACACAGGCCAACACCGGCTTGCTGCCAATCAGGCAGTCAGCACCATGGCAACTCACTTCTTGTAGATGGTGGCCGCCTTCTCTGGGCCGAGCGCCCCCTTGATGTACTCATCCAACATCTTCACATCCGCAAGCGCCTCCCTCCTCTGCAGCTCTACCACCAGCGGGTGGTCGTCTCCAAGCCTGGTGGCCAAGGTCTCCGTGACGTCCACCTCTTGTGTATCTCCCTCCAGTCTGCCACTCAGATCTTCATAGAAGTCTGCAGGTGTGTTGAAATCATCAAGTGGCCTGGGGTGAATGCACCAAAGGCACACTTAGCACCATAGGCAACCTTCAGCCCATCACTGCTAAAGGGCACTGGAAGCCATCCGAGTGGGAAGGCCACAACAAATCGGACGATGCGGAACAAGTAAGGGCAGAAGGCAACACCCTGTCACACTGGGTAGTGGTTCCCAGGAAGCACCACTGGCGCAACACTCCCACAGCAGCCTCTTCACAAACAGAGCTCCCTTGGGCAGGGGCAGCAGACAGCCCGGCCCACAGAGTGGTGGTTGTAGTGTACGAAGAGCAACGGATATCGCCATAGGCATATGCACACTGCAGAGGACTGCACATGGGGCCCAAGGTGATGCTGCTCGCAAGCTGCACATTTATCCACATGTATCGAGCCAAAATGGTCAGCGCAGGGATACGACCATGGGACATCTGCCCATCGCCCCGATCTGCCACGTCCATTTCAACCGTGAAGACAGGAAACTGGCGCAGGACAGCGCACAGCAGCATCGACAGCACTCCCACCTGTTGAAATACTTCGTTGGGTCGATTCCCAGCTCCGTGAACAACTCTGCCAGTTCATCGTTCAGCTCCCCCACCTCAGGTTTCGTCAACGCTTGACCCCACACTGGCTGATCGACATACGAGACGGCCACTTCCTCACCCATCTCCTTGCCAGCCCCCACTATGCTCATCAGCTTGGACATCAGACCCCTCTTTGGCTTGTCCCCGCTTGGGGGACCCTTTACCACTCTTGGTGAAGCCTTTGCCACATCGGGAGCACCTTCTGCGGCAGCCGGGGCAGCCTTGCCAGCACCCTGCGAGGTCATGGCTGCAACTGGCAAGGCTGCACCAGTTGCTGCAGCGCCCACCGGCCCAGGCGGCACTGCCTTTGCAGCATCTGGGCGGTCCTTCCCAGCGCTTGGAGTGCCCTCTGCAACAACTGGCAAGTCCCTCGAGGCAAGTGAGGAACCCTTTGGACCATCTGAAGCACCATCCGCATCGTTCGTGCCACTGGGACCATCTGCACCACCCACCCCGGAGCCTGGAGCGACCTTAGCCCCGCCAGGTACACCGACATCTGCTCTGCCCTTGGAAGCGTCACCAGTGCCCTTCGAACCATCTGGCGAAAACTCACCCACAACGGCTGAGTCCCCTGTGGCACTGGGGACGCCCTTCAGGCCATCGGAGGCAGCCACCAGGGCGCTTGGGGACTCTGTTGCTCCAACTGCCACACCACCATCGGGTGTGCCCGTGGGAACAACGTGAATGCCCGTGGCAGCATCTGGCGAACCCTTGGGAGCATCAGGAGCGCCCTTCAAGCTATCTGTTGTCGACTTCGGAGCACCAGGAGTGCCCTTCAAGCCATCTGGCAAGCGCTTGGAGGCAGCTTGCGTGCCCTCACCTGCAGTTGGCAAAGCCCCAGACCCAACTGGCAACTCCCTTGCGGCATGCAGGGAGCTCTTTGGAGCATCTGGAGCCGTCTTGGGAGCATCCAGGCTGCCCTCCGCCACGACCGGCAAGTCCCCTGCCTGAGACGGGGCACCTCCGCTGGCATCTGGCCCCTCCTTTGGAGTATCTGGTGCCCCCTGGATGGCAGCTGCTTCTTTCACACCCGGTGCAGCCGCCTCTGTATCTGACTTTTTCTTGCCACGCACCTTCCTGCTCAGTTTGGAGAGCAATCCTCTCTTGGGTTTCTCCTCACCACCCTTTCCAAAACGCGGAGTGACCACTTGCGCTGCGTCCCTGCCCAATGCTGATGGGTCCTCCTTGCCAGATGGTGTCTCCTTTACGGGAGGCTCAGTGCCCTTTTCAGCAGCTGGAGACCCTGATGCGGCAGCCGCTGCCTCCCCAGGGGTTTCTGGAAGGCCCTTTGCACCGGCTGGGCTGTCCCCCGCGCCATCTGGGCCACCCTTGCCTCCAACTGGCAGGGTTTTGGCGGCATCTGCAGCACCCTTGGCAGCATCCGAAGCACCCTGCACTGCAGCTGGCAAGGCCATCGCTGCCACTGGCAAAACCTGGGCTGCCATTGGCAAGCCCTTGCTCGCCTCTGTACTGTCCTTCTTGGCTGCCGGCGAGCCCTTTGGGACGTCTGGGGCATCCTTCGTGGTGGACGGTGTGTCCTTGGGCCCCTCCAGGGCTTCCATCCCAGTCGCTGGGGCCCCCTTTGCTGGTTCCCCCGCTGGTGCCTCTGCGGGAAGTGCTCCCTTCGTCTCCTCGCCAGGCTCCCCCTTTCCCTCAGGGACTGCCTTAGCTGCCGCCTTGACTTCCCCGGGAAGAGGCCATGAGGCTACGCCCCTGCCTTTGACAGGCACAGCACCCGCACCGTCGCTGCTGTTTGGCTGTGTAGGCTTGCCTTGAGCACCAGCGCGCAAGGCCGGTGGCTTGAAGGACAGTGCTTTCTTCATCGATTGCCACCTGGCTTTGGCAGCAATGCCATCACCTGCACACCAGCAGAACTGAGCAACGGACCAGTCTGTCCAACAGTCCACAAAAGGACGCAGAGCAGGCAATCAACTCCATTGGATGAAATTTGCACACTTCAGGGCGCAATGGGAAGGGACGAGGGACAGCACAGAAGGGCAAGCAGCCTACCGCGAAGCGCCAACGGCAGTGGATGCATCTTGCCCAGCTTGGCTTCGATGATGGGAACCAGGTCCATCCCATTGGCCTTGGCCACTCCCTGTAGCTCCTTGTAATAGTCCAAAGGCGTGTGGAACTCATCCGGCACCCTGAGCAGCACACAGGCAGGCAATTGAAGTCGCACGCGCCTTTCCATAGCTCTGAATCACAGGGTGCTCTGCAACCTCGGAACGAGCCACATTGTTTCCATTGCACAACTGGACTGCCACCACAAACGGGTGTGTGGACTGCTGGCCGGGCGCGCACCAAATCCCTGCAGCCATCTGTCTGCTGATGGTCGGGCAGTGTGTGCAAGCAGGTTGCGAGCAACAAACAACAAGGCAGCCTGCGGCACTCCTCCAGGGCCACCTCGCCGCGTGTCCACACCCCATTAACAGCACACCCAAACCAACACATGCCAGGACCAGCTTGCGGCCAATCAGTCAGCACCACAGCCACTCACTTCTTGTAGACGGTGGCCGCCTTCTCTGGGCCCAGCTCCCCCTTGATGTACTCATCCAACACCTTGACGTCTGCGAGGGCCTCTCTCCTCTGCAGCTCGACCACCAGCGGGTGGTCATCTCCAAGTCTGGTGGCCAAGGTCTCCGTGACGTCCACATCTTGTGTATCTCCCTCCAGTCTGCCGCTAAGTTCTTCATAGAAGTCCGCAGGTGAGTCGAAGTCGTCAAGAGGCCTGGGGCAAAGGCAAAAAAGGATAGCTTGGCAACACAAACAACCTTCAACAAGCCACCGCTCAAGCGCACTGCAGACAAACCATGCGGGATTGCCAAGGGCAAATAGAACGAAGAGGACAAACGAGAGCAAGAGAGAAAACCGAGTGCTGGCTCCCAGCCAGCATTGTTCGGCACAACACCGCCACAGAAGCCTCTTCCAAAGCACACTCTTCCTTGGGCGGAAGCAACAGTCTGCCGGCAGACCACTGGTCCTGGAGTACCAAGGTCAATCCATACCACCACAGGGACATGCAGACTCCAGAGGAGTGCAAATGTGGAGGCTGTGCTGGCAACAGCCCTTATACAAAAGTATATTGGGGATTCCTGCAAGCGACACAGCACTTGTCCCCTTTCTTCAGGGCACAAAATTAATAAAACGACAGTCCCATGGAGAAATGCGGACGAGAATGACGGCACAGGAGAAAAGGCGGCGCCAGTATTTCTTACACTATACAGGAGACTGGGCAACGTGATGACTAGGCAACGCGATAACTGTCCCATTCTTGCATTTGCAAGCACTTGAAGCAACCTCATGCCGTCAACCCAAAGGTCTCTCATAAAGGTTGGCCTCTTGGTCGTTCCCTGTTCACAAATCTGCTAATGGCTCACACTGGGCCACGAAACAACGAGAATTACTGCCAGTTGGTTCACAGAAGTTCGCCACTCCGTCTTCCCCCTTTCTCTAAGCTCCTCGGCTTAGCTCCTTGGTTCCTGACTAGGGGGTCAATTGATCACAACAGGCATCTGTGCATGACAATTCAAGGCGCTTGGGCCTTCCCTGTGCCCGGGCCCAGGCCTGCGCGTTGAGAGCCCAATCAGTGTGCAACGATCTTTTCAATTGAGCTCACCACTCCATCTTGTGGCCTGCACCCCAGCAAAGCCACAAAAAGGGTGCCTTTGCATTGCCAGGCCCACCGGCTTCTGTCCCCAACGGCATATGCAAAGACAATATTCGCAAACTATAACGTGCAGATGATAGCTAGACACTCATGGTTTCCCCTATCAAGCGCCAACGTTTGCGCGCAACCAGAGGGGGCTCTTTTTCCAGCTTCCCAAGGCTACTCATCATCCATCAGTGCCACATGAGCCTCTGCTGGGTCGATTCGGAACCAACCAACAACTGCAAGCTGCTGCTTCAGCATTATGTGGAAGAACACACCCCATAAAACACGATGCAAACATTTCAAAATGCGCAAAATGCAAAATACACTACAGCACACACGCTTGAAGCAAAGTAGTCAGTGCAGCGCAACGATCTGGGGGCGCACATCCCTGGGGCCCACCAGCCCCGTCAATTTCCACCTGGTAGATGGCAAACTGGTGCAGGCCAGCACCCAGCAAGCAGCGACACCACTCCCACCTGTTGAAGTACTTCGTTGGGTCGATTCCCAGCTCCGTGAACAACTCTGACAGTTCGTCGTTCAGCTCCCCCACTTCAGGCTTCGTCAAGGCCTGACCCCACACTGGCTGATCGACATAAGAGACGACCACTTCTTCACCTGGCTCCGGCTCCTTGCCAGCCCCCACTACACTCAACAGCTTGGACATCAGACCCCTCTTTGGGTCGCCCCCTTTTGGAGTGCCCTTCAGAACTGTTGGTGAGGGCTTTGGAGCCTCGGCCGCACCTCCCCCGCCAGCCGGGCCAGCATTGCCCGCACCCTGCGAGGCCATGGCTACCACCGGCAAGGCCGCACCAGCTGCTGCAGTGCCCACCGCCCCAGGCAGCACTTCCTTTGCAGTAACTGGGCCATCCTTCCCAGCGCTTGGCCCGCCCTCTGCCCCAACTGACAAGTCGCTCGAGGCAAGGGTGGTGGCCTCTGGATCGTCTGGAGCACGACTGGCAGCCTTGGGGGCGGCCTGTGCCCTACTAGGACCATCTGGACCACCCACCCCAGAGCCTGGAGAAACCTTAGCCCTGCCAGGTACACCGGCATCTGGTGTGCCCTTGGGAGTGTCCCCAGTGCCCTTCAGGCCATCTGGCAAGCCTCCACCCGCAACAGGCGATTCCCCTACATCACTGGGGATGCCCTTCGACCCAGCGGGGGTAGCAGCCACAGTGCTTGGGGACACTGTGGCCCCACCCCCCACACTGCCATCAGGTGCACCTTTGGGACCAGCGGGTGTGCCCTTGGGAGTATCAGGAGTGCCCTTGGGAGCATCGGCAGCACCCTTGGGAGCATCGGCAGCGCCCTTGGGAGCATCGGCAGCGCCCTTGGGAGCATCGGCAGCGCCCTTGGGAGCATCGGCAGCGCCCTTTGAGCTAGCTGGTATCGACTTCGGAGCAGCAGGAGTGCCCTTTGAGCCATCCGGCAAGCCCTTGGATGCACCATGGGTGCGCTCACCTGCAGTTGGGAAAGCCCCAGATCCAGCGGGTAACTCTCCTGCAGCTTGCGGGGCGCCCTTTGGGGCATCTGGAGCCGTCTTTGTAGCATCCGGGCTGCCCTCCACCACAGTCGGCAAGTTCCCTGCCTGAGACGGGGCACCTTCAGTGGCGTTGGGCCCCCCCTTTGGAGTATCCGGTGGGCCCTGCATGGCAGCTGCTTCTTTCACGTCTGGCGCAGCCAAGTCCGCATCTGACTTCTTCTTTCCGCGCACCTTCCTGCTCAGTTTCGACAGCAATCCTCTCTTGGGCTTCTCCTCACTGCCCTTTCTGGAGCGCGGGGTCACCACTGGCTCTGCGTCCCCGCCCACAGCTGAAGGGCCCTCCTTACCAGATGTTGTCTCCTTTGAGGGAGCCTCAGTGCCCTTGTGAGTAGCTGGAGACCCTGATGCAGCAGCCCCTGCCTCCCCAGGGGTTTCTGGCAGCCGCTTTACACCGGCTGAGCTGTCCCCCACGCCATCTGGGCCACTCTTCCCTCCGACTGGCTGGGCTTTGGTGTCATCTGGGACACCCTTGGCAGCATCCAAAGTGCCCTGCGCTGCAGCTGGCAAGGCCATCGCTGCCACTGGCAAAACCTTGGCTGCCGCAGGCAGCCCCTTGCTTGCCTCTGTACTGTCCTTCTCCACTGCCAGCGAGCCCTTGCTGGCGTCCAGGGCATCCTTTGTGGTGGACGGTGTGTCCTTGGGCCCCTCTGGGGCTTCCGTCCCGGCTGCTGGGGGCGCCTTTGCTGGTACCCCCGCTGGCGCCTCTGCGGGAAGCGCTCCCTTCTTCTCCTCGCCAGGCTCCCCCTTTCTCTCAGGGGCTGCCTTACGTGCCTCCTTGGCTTCCCCGGGAAGAGGCCATGCCACTATGCCCCTGCCCTTGACAGGTGCAGCGGCCACACCATCATCGCTCTCCGGCTGCGAAGGCTTGCCTTGAACACCAGCAGGCAAGACTGACGGCTTGAAGGACAAAGCCATCGATCGCCACCGCTATGCATGCCATTCATTCGCACACTATTGATGATTTTTGACCAATCCAGAGATTTGCGGAAACTGTTTGGCATGCGCAACTGTGAATGCAGCTGTTCGTGTTGAAAATTGGACCCTGGTGCACAGAGTATTGAGAAACTGGCAGTGCTTCGACTCCCAACAACTCTGGAAAGAAGAGGCCAATTCCACTGTTCTTGTAAAACAGAACAAAATCACCATAGTGACGGCCTGCTTCCAGCCAGAGCGCAAGGGCTGCACTTTGAGAACTCATCTAGATGGGGTCAAAGAACTTGAGCACCGGTCGTCGTCTGATCGTCGATTTCCAGCGCATTTAGGCTGATGCGGAAAAGAGCTACGCACAATTTCTTTGTTGGCCTTCAGGTGCTCTTGGGGCTTTGGCACATGTTATCTTTGAATACGTTGTCTGACTGGACACCACTCTATCTGTGGATACAAATAACGCTCCTAGTAGGGCAAATTTGCTGTTACACAAAGGAAGTTCTACACAAGACTGCAGTGCACGCGATAACATTTGTCGGGCGAAATATAGCACACTTCAGCATCCCTGCACAAGGGAAAGAGCAAGCCGACAGCGCAGAATGGCCATACTCTTACCGCGAAGTGCCAACGGCAGCGGATGCGTCTTGCCCAGCTTTGCTTCGATGATGGGAACCAGGTCCATCCCATTCGCCTTGGCCACTCCCTGCAGCTCCTTGTAATAATCTAAAGGCGTGCGAAATTCATCCGGCACCCTGAGCAGCACATAGGCAGGCACTTGGAAGTCGCCCCAGCTTTTTCGGAGCTTTGACTCACAGCCACAGAAACCTCTACAATCTTGCAACGAGCTATACAGCTTGCATTGCAAGACAGGATTGCCACACAAACGGGTGCGCAGACTGCAGACTGCTCACACACCAGACCTCTGCAGCCACCTGTCTGCTGACGGCTGTGCAGCTGGCGCCACTGAGGTGCCAGCAAAACTACAAGGTGGGGCGCGGCACTCCTCCAGGACCACCTTGCTGCATGCCCACACCCCACCTCACAGCACAAGCTAACGCCGACTTGCTGCCAATCAGGCAACCAGCACAGCCACTCACTTCTTGTAGACGATCGCCGCCTTCTCCGGGCCCAGCTCCCCCTTGATGTACTCATCCAACACCTTGACGTCCGCGAGGGCCTCCCTCCTCCGCAGCTCGACCACCAGCGGGTGGTCGTCTCCAAGCCTGGTGGCCAAGGTCTCCGTGACGTCCACATCTTGTGTATCTCCCTCCAGTCTGCCACTCAGTTCTTCGTAGAAGTCCGCTGGTGAGTCAAAATCATCAAGAGGCCTGGGGCAAAGGCAAAAACACACACACACACACTTGGCAACACAGGCAACCTTCCACCCATCACTGCTCAAGGGCAGCGCACACAAACTGTGCGGGAGTGCAAACGGCAAACCGAAGGGAGAGGAGCAAACGAGAGCAATAAAAACACCAGGCACTGGCCACCAGCCAGCGCTGTTTGACACAACACCCCCACAGCAGCCTCTAAGCGAGCAGGGCTCCCTTGGGCAGGAGCAACAGACCGCCAACAGACCACTGGCTCGGGAATATCAAGGGCAACAGAGACCGCTGCAGGGATATGCAGCTTGCCGAGGTGAACAAACGTCCAAGCTGCACTGGCAGCAGCCCTCATGCACATGTTTGGAGCCAAAGCGGACAGTGCAGCGCAACGGTCTGGGGATGCGTGTTCAAGGGGCCGATCAGCTGCGTACATTTCAGCATGGCAGACGGCAAACAGGTGCACGCCAGCACCCAAGAAGCAGCGACACCACTCCCACCTGTTGAAATACTTCGTTGGGTCGATTCCCAGCTCCGTCAACAACTCTGACAGTTCGTCGTTCAGCTCCCCCACCTCGGGTTTCGTCAAGGCTTGACCCCACACTGGCTGATCGGCGTATGAAACGACCACCTCATCGCCCGGCTCCGGCTCCTTGCCAGCCCCCACTATGCTCAACAGCTTGGACATCAGACCCCTCTTTGGCTTGTCCCCTCTTGGAGTGCTCTTCGGCACTCTTGGTGAGGCATTTGGAGCGTCGGCCGCACCTTCCCCGGCACCTGGGCCAGCCTTGCTGGCACCCTGCAAGGCCATGGCTGCCACCGGCAAGGCTGCGCCAGCTGCTGCAGTGCCCACCGCCCTAGGGGGCGCTTCCTTTGCGGCATCTGGGCCATCCTTCCCAGCGCTTGGAGCGCCCTCCGCCCCAACTGGCAAGTCCCTCGAGGAAAGGGTGGCACCCTTTGGACCATCTGGAGCGCGATCGGCAGCCTTGGGGGCGGCCTTTGCACTGGAATCATCTGGACCACTCACTCCTACGCCTGGAGACACCCTGGCCCTGCCAGCTACACCAGCATCTGTTGTGGCCTTGGGAGCCTCCCCAGTGCCCTTCAAGCCATCTGGCAAGCCCCCACCCACAACAGGCGACTCGCCTACGGCACTGGGGATCCCCTTCGGGCCAGCGGGGGCTGCAGCCACAGTCCTTGGGGACACTGAGGCCACACCTGCCACACTACCATCGGGTGTGCCCTTGAGCGAGTCAGGCGTGCCTTTGGCTGCATCAGGAGTGCCCTTGGGAGCATTGCCAGTGCCCTTGGGAGCATCGGGAGCACCCTTAGGAGTATCAGGCATGTCCCTGGCAGCATAGGGAGTGCCCTTGGGAGCATCGGGAGCAGCGTTTGAGCTATCTGGTATCGACTTTGGAGCACCAGGAGTGCCCTTTGAGCCATCTGGCAAGCCCTTGGAGGCATCCTGGGGGCACTCACCTGCAATTGGGAAAGCCCCAGATCCAGCGGGTAACTCTCCTGCAGCTTGCAGGGCGCCCTTTGGAGCATCTGGAGCCGTCTTTGTAGCATCCCGGCTGCCCTCCACCACAGTCGGCAAGTTCCCTCCCTGAGATGGGGCACCTTCAGTGGCGTCGGGGCCCCCCTTGGGAGTATCCGGTGGCCCCTGCACGGCAGCCGCTTCTTTCACGTCCGGCACAGCCGACTCCGCATCCGACTTCTTCTTGCCACGCACCTTCCTGCTCAGTTTCGACAGCAATCCTCTCTTGGGCTTCTCCTCACCGCGCTTTTCGGTGCGCGGGGTCACCGCTGGCTCTGCAGCCCCACCCACTGCTGACGGGCCCTCCTTGCCAGATGATGTCTCCTTTGCGGGAGCCTTAGTGTCCTTCTCAGCAACTGGAGACCGTGATGCAGCAGTCGCTGCCTCCCCAGGGGCTTCTGGCAGGCCCTTCACACCGGCTGGGCTGTCCTTCACATCATCTGAGCCACTCTTGCCTCCAACTGGCTGGGTTTTGGTGTCATCTGGGGCACCCTTGGCAGCATCCAAAGCGCCATGCGCTGCAGCTGGCAAGGCCATCGCTGCCACTGGCAAAACCTTGGCTGCTGCAGGCAGGCCCTTGCTCGCCTCCATACTGTCCTTCTCAGCTGCCAGCGAGTCCTTGCTAGTGTCTGGGGCATCCTTTGTGGCGGACGGCGTGTCCTTGCGCCCCTCTGGGGCTTCCGTCCTGGCCGCTGGGGCCCATTTTGCTGGTGCCCCCGCTGGCGCCTTCGCAGGGAGCGCTCCCTTCTTCTCCTCGCCAGGCTCCCCCTTTCTCTCAGGGGCTGCCTCACCTGCCGCCTTATCTTCCCCGGGAAGAGGCCACGATGCTATGCCCCTGCCCTTGACAGGCACAGCGGCCGCTATGTCACTGCTCTCCGGCTGCGTAGGCTTGGCGTTGTCACCAGCGGGCGAGACTGACGGCTTGAATGACAGCGCTTTCTTCATCGACTGCCACCTGGCTTTGGCGGCAATGCCATCACCTGCACACCAGCAGAGCTGAGAAATGCATCAGGCTCTCCAACAGACTCTTCTGTCCCACTACAAGTGGCCCCTGTCAGGCTCAAGTGACCCCTGCTTTGCACCGCTATTTACATGAATTTTTGACCAATCCAGAGATTTGCGGAAACTGTTTGGCATGCGAAAGTGAGAATGTAGCCGATCGTGTTGAAAATTGGACCCTGGTTCACAAAGTATTGAGAAACTGACAGTTCTTCAACTCCAAACAACTCTGGAAAGAGGAGGCCAATTCCATGGTTCTTGTAAGAAAGAACAGAATCAACCTGGTGAAGCGCTGCTAGCAGCCAGTGCACAAGGGCTGCGCTTTGAAAACTCGCAATACAGCTGCGAACTAAGGTCACTGCACTCATCCTAAAGAGGCGCGACACATAGAAACGGGGTCAAAGGACCTTGAGCAGCGGGCGTCGTCTGATCGTCGATTTTCAGCGCCTTTAGGCTGGTGCGGAAAAGAGCTATGCACAATTTGTTTCTTGGCATTCAGGTGCTCTTGGGGCTTTGGCACATGTTATCTCTGGATACGATGTCTGACTGGGCACTCTTCATCTATGGATACATATACTGCTGCTAGTAGGGCACACTTGCCTTGACACAGAGGAAGTTCTACAAAAGACTGCAGTGCATGCGACATCAATTGTTGGGCGAAATATAGCACACTTCAGCGTCCGTGTCCAAGGTAAGAAGCAAGCCAGCGACGCAAAACGGCCAGACTCTTACCGCGAAGCGCCAACGGCAGTGGATGTGTCTTGCCCAGCTTTGCTTCGATGATGGGAACCAGGTCCATCTCATGCGCCTGTGCCACTCCCTGCAGCTCCTTGTAATAGTCCAGAGGCGTGCGGAACTCATCTGGCACCCTGGGCAGCACATAGGCAGGCACTTGAAGTCACCCGAGCCCTTTGGAGCTGTGACTCGCAGCCACAGGAACCTCTCCAACCCTGGAACGAGCTACACAGCTATCATTGCACGACTGGACTGCCACACAAAGGGGTGTGCAGACTGCAGACCATGCACACAGCAAACCTCTGCAGCCGCCTGTCTGCTGACAGCTGTGCAGCTGGCGCCACTGAGGCGCCAGCAAAATTACAAGGCGGCCAGCGGCACTCCTCCAGGGCCACCTTGCCACATGCCCACGCCCCACCTCACAGCACAGGCCAACGCCGACTTGCTGCCAATCAGGCAACCAGCACAGCCACTCACTTCTTGTAGACGATCGCTGCCTTCTCCGGGTCCAGCTCCCCCTTGATGTACTCATCCAACACCTTGACGTCCGCGAGGGCCTCCCTCCTCCGCAGCTCGACCACCAGCGGGTGGTCGTCTCCAAGCCTGGTGGCCAAGGTCTCCGTGACGTCCACATCTTGTGTATCTCCCTCCAGTCTGCCACTCAGTTCTTCGTAGAAGTCCGCTGGTGAGTCAAAATCATCAAGAGGTCTGGGGCAAAGGCAAAAAAAAAAACACACACACACACAGTTGGCAACACAGGCAACCTTCCACCCATCACTGCTCAAGGGCAGCGCACACAAACTGTGCGGGAGTGCAAACGACAAACCGTAGGGAGAGGAGCAAACGAGAGCAATAAAAACACCAGGCAATGGCCACCAGCCAGCGCTGTTTGACACAACACCCCCCCAGTGGCCTCTAACCAAGCAGGGCTCCCTTGGGCAGAAGCAACAGACCGCCAACAGACCACTGGCTCGGGAACATCAAGGGCAACAGAGACCGCTGCAGGGATATGCAGCTTGCCGAGGTGAACAAACGTCCAAGCTGCACTGGCAACAGCCCTCATGCACATGTTTGGAGCCAAAGCGGACAGTGCAGCGCAACGATCTGGGGATGCGTGTCCAAGGGCCCGGTCAGCTGCGTACATTTCAGCATGGCAGACGGCAAACTGGTATACGCCAGCACCCAAGAAGCAGCGGCACCACTCCCACCTGTTGAAATACTTCGTTGGGTCGATTCCCAGCTCCGTGAACAACTCTGACAGTTCGTCGTTCAGCTCCCCCACCTCAGGTTTCGTCAAGGCTTGACCCCACACTGGCTGATCGACGTACGAGACGACCACCTCATCGCCCGGCTCGGGCTCCTTGCCAGCCCCCACTATGCTCAACAGCTTGGACATCAGACCCCTCTTTGGCTTGTCCCCTCTTGGAGTGCTCTTCGGCACTCTTGGTGAGGCATTTGGAGCGTCGGCCGCACCTTCCCTGGCACCTGGGCCAGGTTTGCCAGCACCCTGCAAGGCCATGGCTGCCACCGGCAAGGCTGCGCCAGCTGCTGCAGTGCCCACCGCCCTAGGGGGCGCTTCCTTTGCGGCATCTGGGCCGTCCTTCCCAGCGCTTGGAGCGCCCTCTGCCCCAACTGGCAAGTCCCTCGAGGAAAGGGTGGCGCCCTTTGGACCATCTGGAGCGCAATCGGCAGCCTTTGGGACGGCCTTTGCACCACCGGAACCATCTGGACCACCCACCCCGACGCCTGGAGAGACCTTAGCCCCAACAGGTACACCAGCATCCAGTGTGCCCTTGGGACTGTCCCCGGTACCCTTCAAGCCATCCGGCAAGCCCTCACCCACAACAGGCGGCTCCCCTATGGCACTGGGGATGCCCTTCGAGCCAGTGACGGCTGCAGCCGCAGTGCTTTGGGACACTGAGGCCGCACCTGACACACTACCATCGGGTGCACCTTTGGGAGTATCAGGCGTGCCTTTCGCAGCATCGGGAGTGCCCTTGGGAGCATCGCCAGTGCCCTTGGGAGCAACGAGAGTGCCCTTAGGAGCATCACGCATGCCCCTGGCAGCATCGGGAGTGCCCTTAGCAGCATCGCGAGTGCCCTTGGAGGCATCGCCAGTGCCCTTGGGAGCATCGGGAGCGCCCTTTGAGCTATCTGGTATGGACTTCGCAGCACCAGGAGTGCCCTCTGAGCCATCCGGCAAGCCCTTGGAGGCATCTTGGGTGCACTCTCCTGCAGTTGGGAAAGCCCCAGATCCAGCTGGTAACTCACCTGCAGCATGCAGGGCGCTCTTTGGAGCATCTGGAGCCGTCTCTGTAGCATCCGGGCTGCCCTCCACCACAGTCAGCAAGTTCCTTGCCTGAGACGGGGCGCCTTCACTAGCCTTGGGCCCTTCCTTGGGACTATCTGGTGGCCCCTGCATGGCAGCCACTTCTTTCATGTCCAGCGCAGCCGACTCCACATCCGACTTCTTCTTTCCACGCACCTTCCTGCTCAGTTTCGACAGCAATCCTCTCTTGGGCTTCTCATCACCGCCCTTTCCAGAGCGTGGGGTCACCACTGGCTCTGCGTCCGCACCCACTGCTGACAAGCCCTCCTTACCAGATGGTGTCTCACTTGACGGAGCCACAGTGCCCTTCCCAGAAGCTGGAGACCCTGATGCGGCAGCCGCTGCCTCCCCAGGGGTTTTTGGCAGGCCCTTCGCACCAGCTGGGCTGTCCCCCGCGCCATCTGGGCCACCCTTGCCTCCAACTGGCTGGGCTTTGGTGTCATCTGGGGCACCCTTGGCAGCGTCCAAAGCGCCCTGTGCTGCAGCTGGCAAGGCCATCGCAGCCATTGGCAAAACCTTGGCTGCCGCTGGCAGGCCCTTGCTTGCCTTCGTACTATCCTTCTCAGCTGCCAGCGAGCCCTTGCTGGCGTCTAGGGCATCCTTCTTGGCAGTCGGTGTGTCCTTGGGCCCCTCTGGGGCTTCCGTCCCGGCCGCTGGGCCAACCTTTGCTGGTGCCCCCGCTGGCGCCTCCGCGGGGAGCGCTCCCTTCTTCTCCTCGCCAGGCTCCCCCTTTCTCTCAGGGGCTGCCTTACCTGCCGCCCTGGCTTCCCCGGGAAGAGGCCACGCCGCTATGCCCCTGCCCTTGACAGGTGCAGCAGCCACACCGTCACTGCTCTCCGGCTGCGCAGGCTCGCCTTGAACACCAGCGGGCGAGATTGACGGCTTGAAGGACAGCACTTTCTTTATCGACTGCCACCTGGCTTTGGCGGCAATGCCATCACCTGCACACCAGCAGAGCTGAGAAACGCATCCTCTGTCCCAGTACAAGTGGCCCCTATCACTTTGCGCTGCTATTTCCATGTTTTTTGACCAATCCAGAGATTTGCTGAAACTGTTTGGCAAGCATAATTGAGAATGTAGCCATTCGTGTTGACAATTGGACCCTGGTTCACAAAGTATTGAGAAACCGAAAGTGCTTCAACTCCCGACAACTCTGGAGAGAAGAGGCCAATTCCATGGTTCTTGTAAAACAGAACAAAAGCACCATGGTGAGGGGCTGCTTGCAGCCGGAGCGCAACGGCTGCGCTTTGGGAACTTGCAATATCACTTCGTTCTAAGGTCACCAAACTCACTCTAAAGAGGCACAACACATAGAAACGGGGTCAAAGGACTTGAGCAGCGGTCAACACCTGATCGTCGAATTTCAGCGCCTTTTAGGCTGATGCGGAATTGAGCTATGCACAATTTCTTTGTTAGCCGTGAGGCGCTCTTGGGGTTTCTGCACATGTTATTTCTGAATACACTGTCTGACTGGACACTGCTCTTTATCCGCGTATACATATAATGCTGCTAGTAGGGCACATTTGCGGTGACACAGAGGAAGTTCTACACAAAACTGCAGTGCACGCGATAACAACTGTCGGGCGAAATATAGCACACTTCAGCATCCGTGTGCAAGGTAAGAAGCAAGCCGGCAACGCAAAACGGCCAGACTCTTACCGCGAAGCGCCAACGGCAGTGGATGCGTCTTGCCCAGCTTTGCTTCGATGATGGGGACCAGGTCCATCTCATGTGCCTTTGCCACTCCCTGCAGCTCCTTGTAATAGTCCAGAGGCGTGCGGAACTCATCTGGCACCCTGGGCAGCACATAGGCAGGCACTTGAAGTCACCCGAGCCCTTTGGAGCTGTGGCTCGCAGCCACAGGAACCTCTCCAACCCTGGAACGAGCTACACAGCTATCATTGCATGACTGGACTGCCACACAAAGGGGTGTGCAGACTGCAGACCATGCACACAGCAAACCTCTGCAGCCGCCTGTCTGCTGACGGCTGTGCAGCTGGCACCACTGAGGTGCCAACAAAACTACAAGGTTGGGCATGGCACTCCTCCAGGCCCACCTTGCTGCATGCCCACGCCCCACCTCACAGCACAAGTGAACACAAGCCAACGCCGACTCGCTGCCAATCAGGCAACCAGCACAGCCACTCACTTCTTATAGACGATCGCCGCCTTCTCCGGGCCCAGCTCCCCCTTGATGTACTCATCCAACACCTTGACATCCGCGAGGGCCTCCCTCCTCCGCAGCTCGACCACCAGCGGGTGGTCGTCTCCAAGCCTGGTGGCCAAGGTCTCCGTGACGTCCACATCTTGTGTATCTCCCTCCAGTCTCCCACTCAGTTCTTCGTAGAAGTCCGCAGGTGAGTCAAAATCATCAAGAGGCCTGGGGCAAAGGCAAAAAAACACACGCACACTTGGCAACACAGGCAACCTTCCGCCCATCACTGCCCAAGTGCAGAGCTCACCAACTGTGCGGGAGTGCAAATGGCAAACCGAAGGGAGAGGAGCAAACGAGAGCAATAAAAACACCAGGCACTGGCCACCAGCCAGCGCTGTTTGACACAACACCCCCACAGCAGCCTCTAAGCGAGCAGGGCTCCCTTGGGCAGGAGCAACAGACCGCCAACAGACCACTGGCTCGGGAATATCAAGGGCAACAGAGACCGCTGCAGGGATATGCAGCTTGCCGAGGTGAACAAACGTCCAAGCTGCACTGGCAACAGCCCTCATGCACATGTTTGGAGCCAAAGCGGACAGTGCAGCGCAACGGTCTGGGGATGCGTGTTCAAGGGGCCGATCAGCTGCGTACATTTCAGCATGGCAGACGGCAAACTGGTGCACGCCAGCACCCAAGAAGCAGCGACACCACTCCCACCTGTTGAAATACTTCGTTGGGTCGATTCCCAGCTCCGTGAACAACTCTGACAGTTCGTCGTTCAGCTCCCCCACCTCGGGTTTCGTCAAGGCTTGACCCCACACTGGCTGATCGACGTACGAGACGACCACCTCATCGCCCGGCTCGGGCTCCTTGCCAGCCCCCACTATGCTCAACAGCTTGGACATCAGACCCCTCTTTGGCTCGTCCCCTCTTGGAGTGCTGTTCGGCACTCCTGGTGAGGTCTTTGGGGCCTCGGCCGCACCTTCCCCGGCACCCGGGCCAGCCTCGCTGGCACCCTTCGAGGCCATGGCCGCCGCCGGCAAGGCCACACCAGCTGCTGCAGTGCTCACCGCCCCAGGCGGCGCTTCCTTTGCGGCGTCTGGGCCGTCCTTCCCAGCACTTGGAGTGCCCTCTGCCCCAACTGCCAAGTCCCTTGAGGCAAGGGTGGCGCCCTTTGGACCGTCTGGAGCACGATCGGTAGCCTTTGGGGCGGACTTTGCACCACCAGAACCGTCTGGTGACGCTGTGACCCCACCTGCCACACTACCATCGGGTGCAGCTTTGGGAGCAGCGGGTGTACCCTTGGGAGTACTGGGAGTGCCCTTGGGAGCAGCGCCTGAGCCCGTGGAAGCATCGGAAGTGCCCTTAGGAGTATCAGGCACCCCCCTGGCAGCATCGGGAGCGCCCTTGGCAACATCAGCTGAGCCTTTGGGAGCAACGTGCATGCCTTTGGCAGCAACAGGAGTGCCCTTGGGAGCATCGGGAGCGCCCTTTGAGCTATCTGGTATCGACTTTGGAGCACCAGGAGTGCCCTTTGAGCCATCCGGCAAGCCCTTGGAGGCATCTTGGGTGCACTCTCCTGCAGTTGGGAAAGCCCCAGATCCAGCTGGTAACTCACCTGCAGCATGCAGGGCGCTCTTTGGAGCATCTGGAGCCGTCTCTGTAGCATCCGGGCTGCCCTCCACCACAGTCAGCAAGTTCCTTGCCTGAGACGGGGCGCCTTCACTAGCCTTGGGCCCTTCCTTGTGAGTATCTGGTGGCCCCTGCACGGCAGCCGCTTCTTTCAGGTCCGGCCCAGCCGACTCCGCATCTGACTTCTTCTTGCCACGCACCTTCCTGTTCAGTTTCGACAGCAATCCTCCTTTGGGTTTCTCTTCACCGCCCTTCCTGGAGCGCGGGGTCACCACTGGCTCTGTGTCGCTGCCCACTGCTGAAGGGCCCTCCTTGCCAGATGGTGTCTCCTTCGCAGGAGTCTCAGTGCCCTTCTCAATAGCTGGAGACCCTGATGCGGCAGACGCTGAGCCCCCAGGGGTTTCTGGTAGGCCCTTCACACCGGCTGGGCTGTCCACCACGCCATCTGGGCCACCCTTGCCTTCAACTGGCTGGGTTTTGGTGGCATCTGGAGCACCTTTGGCAGCGTCCAAAGCGCCCTGTGCTGCAGTTGGCAAGGCCAACGCTGCCACTGGCAAAACCTTGGCTGCTGCGGGCAGGCCCTTGCTCGCCACCGTACTGTCCTTCTGAGCTGCCAGAGAGCCCTTGCCAGTGTCTGGAGCATCCTTTGTGGCGGACGGCGTGTCCTTGGGCCCCTCTGGGGCTTCCGTCCTGGCCGCTGGGGCCCCCTTTGCCAGTGCACCTGCTGGCGCATCCGCAGGGAACGCTCTCTTCTTCTCATCGCCAGGCTCCCCCTTTTCCTCAGGGGCTGCCTTACCTGCCGCCTTATCTTCTTTCTTGGCTGCCCCTGCTCCGACAGCCAGGTCGCTAATCGCCTCCCGCCGCAGGCTTGCCTTGAACACCAGCGGGCAAGACTGACGGCTTGAAGGACAGCGCTTTCTTCATCGACTGCCACCTCGCTCTGGCAGCAATGCCATCACCTGCATACCAGCAGAACTGAGAAATGCATCAGGCTGTCCAGCAGACTTCTCTGCCACACTACAAGTGGCCCCTATCACTTTGCACTGCTACTTACATGATTTTTGACCAATCCAGAAATTTGCGGAAACTGTTGGCATGCGCCACGGTGAATGTAGCCCTTCGTGTTGAAAATTGGACCCTGGTTCACAAAATATTGAGAAAAAGACAGTGCTTCGACTCCCGACAACTCTGGAGAGAAGAGGCCAATTCCATGGTTCTTGTGAAACAGACAAAAATCACCATGGTGGGGACTGCTTCCAGCCAGAGTGCAAGGACTGCGCTTTGAGAACTCGCAATATCACTTCGTTCTAAGGTCACCAAACTCATCCTAAGGAGGCACAACACATAGAAACGGGGTCAAAGGACTTGGAGCACCAATCGTTGTACGATCGTCGATTTTCAGCGCCTTTTAGGCTGATGCGGAAACAAGCTATGCATAATTTCTTTGTTAGCCATGAGGCGCTCTTGGGGCTCTGGCCTCTGTCATCTCCGAATACGATGTCCGCTAGACACTGCTCTCCGTCTATGGATACACATAATGCTCCTTGTAGGGCACATTCGCTGTGACACAGAGGAAGTTCTACACAAGACTGCAGTGCACGCGACATCAATTGTTGGGCGAAATGTAGCACACTTCAGCATCCGTGTGTAAGGTAAGAAGCAAGCCGGCAACGCAAAACGGCCAGACTCTTACCGCGAAGCGCCAACGGCAGTGGATGTGTCTTGCCCAGCTTTGCTTCGATGATGGGAACCAGGTCCATCTCATGCGCCTTTGCCACTCCCTGCAGCTCCTTGTAATAGTCCAGAGGCGTGCGGAACTCATCTGGCACCCTGGGCAGCACATAGGCAGGCACTTGAAGTCACCCGAGCCCTTTGGAGCTGTGATTCGCAGCCACAGGAACCTCTCCAACGCTGAGACGAGCTACACAGCTATCATTGCCCGGCTGGACTGCCACACAAAGGGGTGTGCAGACTGCAGTCCATGCACACAGCAAACCTCTGCAGCCGCCTGTCTGCTGACGGCTGTGCAGCTGGCGCCACTGAGGCACCAGCAAAATTACAAGGCGGCCAGCGGCACTCCTCCAGGGCCACCTTGCCACACGCCCATGCCCCACCTCACCGCACAGGCCAACGCCGACTTGCTGCCAATCAGGCAACCAGCACAGCCACTCACTTCTTGTAGACGATCGCCGTCTTCTCCGGGCCCAGCTCCTCCTTGATGTACTCATCCAACACCTTGACGTCCGCGAGGGCCTCCCTC
>CAJHUC010000793.1:0-58225 GCA_905146915.1 Ostreobium quekettii | reverse complement strand
GAGTCAAGACCAACGGCCGGTTATTGAGCAGTTGTTGCTCATTGGTGGTGTGGAACGGAACCCTGGCCCAACCATGGACGGGGGTCGGGAATTTCTGACTACACTCACACAGGAAACCATTACATGGATCTTTGACGCCGCAGTTTGGGGGGCCAAAGGCGAGAAGTTTAGTGACCGCGTACGGGCGTTGTTGAAGCAATTCCGGCCGGGTTCGATGCCACACCGGAGGATCGCCCATCTCGCCACAGCGATTCGTGATACGAGGGGGGAAGGGGTTACCGAGAAAACCCGCTGGGAAGAGTTGGTCAAGCAGGTCCGCGCCCTCCTCCCCCATAATGCGTTATCACAGCAGGACCACTTGGCGCGCATGTCGCGCAAGTCACACGAGCCATGGATTGATTTCATGGACCGTTATTGTCTTTATGCGGAGACATGTAGCGACGTGACGGATCAAGTGAAGGCTGCAGAACTATTCCGTAAGCTCCCTCGGGAGTTGCGGATTCAGCTCAGTCATGTGAAGCATGACGCAACGTTGGCGAACTTATTAGAGGCAATCCGTGGGATTCGGTATTGGTCGCACTGTGCGAATGACAAGACAGTGCTCTTTGACCCCATGGAAGTTGACAACAACATCCGACAGTCCTCAGACCCTTGGGCGCTTGGCACCGCCCAGGATGACCTTGCGGAGGATTACGGTTTTCGATACGGCGATGGTCGCACACGGCGTCCTGTTCTCCGCGGTGACACTATTCAGTTCAAGAACATTGACGGCCCTCGTAGTCTTATGACTGCTTGGAAAAAGCTTGTCAGTACTTCCGCCAGTCTTCGCCGGGAAGCCGAGTCATACCTCTCGCGGGGTCGTCGGTGGCAGGGGCGTGGTTTGCGCGACCATGAGGTCGACTACCGCGATGGGTTAGGCGACGAATCGTCCATGGAAGATTGGGGGGCCTCACGCCAACCCAACGTCTTTCAGCGTCTCGAAGACAATTGGACTTTCGACGATGGCGAGGGTGATTTTTGGGCGCCGCCGGAACCGCAAGACACTTTTTATGACTGCGAAGCATCTCCGCTGGACAAGGGCTTAGCCCCAGGTGAACATTGCTGTCAAACTTTTGTTGTCCCTGAGGTGTGCCGCGCGGTGCATAAGAACCCCAAGAAGTCCCTGCATGTCCGTGTCAATGTTGAGGGGACCGAGATCATGGCTCTAGTCGATACGGGCGCTACCTCTTGTTTCGTGCAGCGCACCTTGGTGAAAAAGCTCGGATTGTGGAACCGTGTGCAGCCGTGCCAGCACCAAGTCCGGTATGGTAATGGCGAAGAGGAGCCCATGATCGGGGCCGTCACCCTGCCAGTGACAGTCCAAGGCGCATATATGCCCATGAAGGCATATGTTTTGGATGGCAAGGGCCCTCCCCTCATCATGGGTTTCACGTTTCTTGAAGCCAATCAGTTGTTAGTTGACTGCACTCAGCGTACCCTCATCCAGAAGACCAGTGGCGATCAGGTCAAGTGTCTTCCAGTTCAAGATGCTTGTCAGCCTACCCATTTGCAGGGAGACAGTCTTGTGGTTCAGCGGTTTCCAGTGGATGGTTGTTTGCCACCACTCCCCAAGAAACATTTTTCGGGGGATGCGGCGTATGACTTTTTTGCACCCAAAGAGCTTTGTCTTCGCCCCGGTGAACGCATCACCGTTGACACTGCAGTCGCTTGCCATTTCCCTCAGGGGACTTGGTGCTTGCTGAAAGAACGATCGGGCCTTGCTCACCGCTATGGCATCCAACTCTTGGGCGGGGTTGTTGACGGGAACTATCGTGGTCGCCTCAAGGCGATTCTGCTGAACACCGGGCAGGAGATGGTCACTATTCCTCGCCACGCTGCTTTCTGCCAGGGAGTGTTACTCCCTTGTACATCCCATTCTGTTGTTCCAGGGACAGTTCATATTGGGAGCGAACGGGGGGCTACGGGTGGAGTTAATAGGGTTATGTCGGGAAACGGAAGGCAGCGCGGTCTGGGGGCGGCTGTGGGCCGCAGCTGAGCTATTTTCAGTCGTCTCATGTGGGAGTAGCTGGGCAGGATGAGAGATCTTTTTTAGATTTTGTTGAACGCCCTCTTTACCCTCCTTATTGTAAGAATGGTCTTTTGTTTCTACCCTTGAATCGTAGTGTGGTTCTGGGCCCTTATGAAAGTCGAGGGATCAACATCCAATGCAAGTTTCCCATGGGGTCTTTGCAGGAATATTTTGTGACGCTTCCCAACCGTCAGGTCACTTTCATTGTCAAAACTGATGGTGTGCGAATCTGGGGTGCACTCAAGAATTTCTCTGCAGAGCCACAGCAGTTGATGCCTCGTTATGATCTATTGGCATGTCGTACATCGGTTCAGTGGTTTCGGATTCCCGATAAGGGGGTGCTTTTGATCCCTGAGGGTCGCAAAGGTCGGGGGTTTTGTCAGGTAATGCAGGGGTTTCAGGGGAATGTTGTCCATGCACTGGCTGCACGACCTAGGTGGTTGGCTACTTTGCGCCACAAATATGCTGTTGTTTTTGCAGATGGTCTGGGCACTTGACGAACTTATATTGTCCGCAGCTTCCCTTTTCGTTTTCCTCTCCCATGGAAAACGCAACCTTCGAGCCGTATGACGGGACCAGCCGAGGAGGCCAAGGTCTTGGAGGAGGTTTTGAAATTGGTGAAGTTGGGGGCTGTCCGCGAGGTGAACCATGAGCCGTACATCATTCCGGCGTTTGGGGTGCCAAAAAAGAATGGCTCAACTCGGCTTGTGCTGGATTTTCGGAAATTCAATTCTTGTGTCCAGCACCAGCCTTTTCTTCCTGTCCATCGTGAGCTCTCTTTGGCAACCTTACGTCCGTTCCGCATTGGATCAGCACTCGATTTGTCCAATGCTTATTTGCAAATCCGGCTTGCCCCATGTTTGTGGCGTGCTATTGGGTTAACAGTGGCGGGGAGATTCTTTGAGTACATGCGGCTACCTTTTGGGTATTCCAACAGTTCCCACGAGTTTTTGAGAGCATTATGGCCAACAGTTCGCCGGGTGTCTAGTCGTATTCAGTCGCAGATCCTTTTTTATATGGATGATATTCTTTTATTATCCAGTCAGAAGCTCAACATCAGCATGACTTAGCCATTTTATTGGAAGAGCTTCAACGGGATGGATGGCGGGTAAATTGGGACAAGTGCCAATTCTGCCGGGATCGCTTTGAATATTTGGGGGTGACTCTTACAACTTCTGGTTTGGAACCGACAGACGCAGTGTTGACTCAGTTTGAGCAAGCTCCTATGCCTACCACCCAATCAGGTTGGCGTCAGATTCGTGGCTGGTTGAACCACTCGGCTCGGTTCATTTGGAGGGGCCATCAAGTATTGGCAGCCTTGCGTGATGTCCAAGCACATCCTTCATTGGCTCGGTGGCGACAATTTCTTTCTTTGTTGCGCTGCCATTTTGTCAGGTGTGCTTTTCCTTTGGCGCCATCATTTGGGTCTTTCACAGTGATCACTGACGCAAGTAAGCTTGGCTGGGGAGCTGTGCTACTGACTGGGCATCGGATCATTCGTTGTGCACACGGCCTGTGGCCAACAGCTTTTCAGCACCATATGAGCAATGTCTTGGAGTTGGAAGCGCTTTGCAGAGCTCTTCAGACTTTCAGACCATGGATTTTTAGTGCACCTGTTCGGGCCATTATGGATAACCAAGCTGCCGTGAGCTTCAACAATCCGGAACACTTGAGCGACTTTCTCAAGAGGCGTCTCGATCACCTTTCTTGGTACTCTCCGCAAATTTCATTTTGTCCAGGACCATTTAATTATTTGGCAGATTTTTTGTCTAGACAGGGGGCTTGGATTTTGGGACCGTCTCGTCTTCGCGCAGTGGAAGGACATCGCTCGTTGGTCGTTACTCAGGCACAATGGAAGCAGGCCCATGCAGGGCATTTTGGAATCAGAAAGACGTATCTTCGTTTTCGCCAGATGGGTCTACGTCCAACATGGCAGTGGGTGATGGATAGAGTGCGGTCATGCAGGGTGTGTCAGTTGTTTCATCGACCGCAACCATCCAACCCATTTGGCTGTTGGCATGTGCCAGAGAAGCCTGGCCAAGTCATTGGCTTGGATTTCATGGGACCTTTTCCTGAGAAGAAAGTGGGGAAAAAGCGATTTGTTCTTGTCATCGTGGACATGCTGACTAGACGAGCGGGGGCGTGGGCTGTCACGGGTGCAAGGGGAACGGACATTGTGCAGGGGTTGAAGAAATGGGCACAAACACAAGGGACGCCTTCAGTCTTGTGTTCTGACATCTGCAAAGCCACGCAATCCAAGGAGTTGCAAGGGTGGTGTGCACAGGAGGGAGTGATGCAGGAGTTCTCACCTCCTTACCATCACGCGTCCATTGGGTTTGTAGAGCGGTTCAATCAGACACTTCTGAACCGTTTGAGGCGCATGTGGGCAGAGGAACCCAAGTATTTCGCCAAGACTGTTGAGCAGGCCGTAGCGATCTATAACAACACACCTTTGTCTTCGCCAGAAGAAAACAGTAAGACTCGCACCTCTTTCGTGTTTGGGTCGCCAAACCAATTGTGGAACAGTTCAAAGACCGTGTGGAGCAGGCTACATGAGTACGCGCGTCAACAGCGCACGAAGGCAAACCACAGGACCAGGGGACGGCGTATCCAACGGACATTTAGAGCGGGGGATCAGGTGTGGTTGTGGAATACAAAAGTCGAAACACTCAAGGACAAGCTCGAGCCATGGTGGAAGGGTCCGGGGCGGTTGATTCGCCCTATAACGAATGCGGTTTGGGAAGTGCGGGGGCCAGAAGGAAAAGTATGGATTAGACACACAGATATGTTAAGGCCGTATCGGGATGCAATTTGAAAAGGGATGAGTTTCTGGCGGGTGTGTATTTGGCGCAGGGAAGCGTGTGAGGGCAAGTGAACGGTTAATATATAATACATGATATATGGTGTGTTTTTGATGGTGGAAAGTAAATGTGGTGGACATGGTGTTATGGTGAAAATACATGGGGACAATGGAGATGGGGAATTATTGCGGTGATTGGTATTTAGTCAATACACTCATTCTGTAATGCATCCGGCTACGGTTTTGCTTCCCGTGCCTGGGAGCGACCGTGTGCGAGTGTGTGCGAAAGAGACCGGTCAACTCGATAATCATTGTGATGAGCGGCGCATCCTTGGTTATCAAACGTTGAACTAACCCTGACGGCAAGTACACGTGTTGGCATATACAGACGTGACTACACATTTGCATAATGACATGGACATTCACGTTCGGCCGTGTAAATCTGAAATTCCAATGCCACAAACTTTTCTGGCCTGGTTTCAAGTATGCCATGACATGAAAAACATATGCTTCTCCTCTGTGACGCGAAGCATTATCCCGCCCTCTCGTCCTGTTGCAAAAATCCTTGTCCTCCTCCAATGCCCCAACAAAACGCCTTTGATCCAGATTCCACGTTGTGCTTGGTGCCTTGAAAGATGAAGCTCACGGATAGACTGTAGTCTATGTACTATGTCTACTAGACATACAAACAAATCACAGGTAGAGTACATGCAACAACTATGAAGCCCCCCTATCTCTATGTGCTGATTGCGATTCATCCATCCAGAGTGAATTCTATTCTATAGTGGTACACCAACCAACATTTGTGGCCTCCAACAAGCATATCCCCATGCGGTTGCCTCCATTCAATCAAAACAATTCTGGCACCCATTCCGCCCTGTCGACCAAACACCACAGCCAGGCGGCACCGTTTGGAGGAAGAAATCCGACCAGCAGGCACCCAACGTGCACACCTGTCACCCAGTGGCGCACAGTAGCGTGACCTTGATGGGTCGTGAGCGCTCCCAGACGACATGAACGCACAAGCATTCGCATGGATCCAAGATCGGGTTCCGGGGCACCGGGCGGCTTCCACGCCAGAGGCACCCAACGCAGCTCCAGAGGTCCTCCAACCTTCACGGCCCGCCCATCCCTCACGAAGGCCACCCTACACTCAGCCCGGCGCCTTCCACCGTCAACGCATCAGCCACCCATGCCGGAGTTGGCGTTCCAAAGATGGAATGAAATCGCCCCTGACGCAGGCCACCCAACGCTCAGCCGGGCGCCTTCCACCGTCGACGCATCAGCCACCCATGCCGGAGTTGGCGTTCCAAAGATGGAATGAAACCGCCGCTCGACGGAACAGCCGGGAACTCGACAGGAGAGAAGAAGCTCGAGACAGAACATAAGTGGCGCCGCGAAGGGCCTGCTCCATTCCCGTCCCTTGGAAGGGAGGGGGCATCAGTAGCACCACAGCGCATCGTCTGCGTCCTCATCGTCCGACTCAAAAATATCGTGGATCGAGCCGTAGCCCACGGCGTCCGCGTGCATTCCGCGCGCCCCGTACGCCATGCTGCACACGAAGCGGTCGAAGGGCAGCGAGCCGCCGCTGGCCAGGGACCACAGCAGGGCGCAGGACATGCGCAGAAGGAACTGCAGGGAAGTGGGCTGGTCACACCGGGCGACCGCCTCGACGTCCGCCGCCCCCAGGCGCGCCCGTTCGCGGATCTGTAACAGCTCCGGCGTCAGCAGCGCACGCAGGCGCCGGTCGCAGGCGCTCAGCCGGACGACGTCCGCGTCGCGGAGGGCGCGGCAGAGGAGGGGTGGGAAGAAGGCGTCCTGGAAGAGCTGCGACGAGGCCTGCGCGACAAGGGGGCGGGAACGTCAGCGGCAGAAGGTCGGGGGCGCAAATGAGAGCCGTGCAGGGATTGGGAAGCTTTCTTTGAAGGAGCCGCCGGCGGCCGTGCGGGGCGCTCGGGAGCGGCCCGGACATTCCCTCGGCATGTGTGACCGGACGGTGTGGCCGTCGGTCCAGAGATCGTCACCAGGAAGGCAGCCGCCGGGCCGCGCACGGGCCTGATGACGCCTTTGCGAGCGACGGTCCGCAGCGCGTTAACGTTCGCTGTTTGAGGTGTGGAGCGGCAGGCCCCTGTTTGCTCGCGTTTTTGCTCAGCTGCCCTCCTTTGCAGGTAAGGCCAACCGACCTCCATAACTAATCTGTTCTGGAACTCGCGGACGCGTGACGGGGAACCCTTGCAACGCGTTTCAGCCCTCAGTGGTCCGAGGCCCATCGGATCAGGAGGCCAACAGACCACGCCCGCGGACCTCCCTCTCGGTGCCCAGTCGCGATCACTGACCTCCACGGTCGCGACGCAGCAATCCGACTCACCGTGTGGTCGCTGTCGGAATTCTTCTCAGGCTGGGTCGTCGGCAGCGCCTTCGCCGAAACGTCCGCAGCTCGATGCCTCTCTCTGTTCGGGGCCCGCCAACCGAATCTGGATCAGCACCGGTGCCCGGTCAATTCATCAACTGCCCATACCCCAACCAGCCTCGAAATTCCCCTCCGAAACCGAGAGCCCACGAGATGGTCACAGGCCACAGAAACACGGGGGATCAGACATCTCGAGGGCCATCGGGCGGCTCAAAAAGGCTTTCTGCTGAGCAGGTGGCGAGACGGCGGCACACTTAAGTCACGTTTTCTGGCAGGCAGAGCGAAGTAGGGCAACCACCCCGCCAGAGCACGCCACATGCGCCGACGCGACAACCATCCCTCCATCCACCGCCCTCACCTGGTGCAGCGATCCAACAAGCCTCGCGCCAAGCCCTCCCGCCCGCCCAGCCGCGGCTGCCTATCCTCGGCCGCGTCACCGGGCGTTTCCGAAGTCTTCACCGGCTGCCAGGCGGCGTCCTTACGTGTCCGACCCGACGTGCTGCGGCCTTTGGCCGTTACCTCCCGCGATGCGTCGCACAGGGAGAGCCACGCTAGCGAGAGGGGGAAGCGCGGGAGGAAGGACAGGAGAGAGTAGAGCAGAGCCGCGAAGGGCAGGAGGCTTTTCAAGGCCATCTTCGGGTGGGAGTGGGGTGCGTGGGCGGGGCCGCCCTGAAATAACCGCTTGTGGGCAGGGTGGGGTGTGGAAAAAGTGTGGCAGTCACACTAGGATGCTGGCCTGGTTTGAAAAGACAGACGAGGGTCCGCCTGGTGCAAATCATATTCATGCACAGTTCAGCGTGAGGATCCGCGTGGGTGGATCCGCGTCCGCCCATCAGCATGGCTGGGCGTTCCTGTGGCCCGGCCCGCATCCGCATGAGTGTGCTCAATAGTAACCCCATGAATACCCCACCGACAAATCGTAAGACATGGTGTTTGCGGCGTACAAACTGACCGTGTTTATTTTTTTACGAGCAAAAATAGTTTTTACGTTTGTACGTGTAAAAGCGGGTAAAACTACGTAGTTACAACGCAAGTAAAGTTCCGTGTACATAAAGACAGTACATTCAGACTTGGGGAGTCCTGGGAGTGGCAATCAGATGCGCTGGAATGGGGAGAAAACGAACTTTTGCTTCATGCCATCATTGCCCTTACCGAGGGGGAGGTGGGTGCCTTGTTGCGGGTGCTGGAGATGGCGGAGGACTGATCATTGTGCGCAACTTTCATCGTGCAGCCTGGCAGTCCCAACGAGCCGCAAAAACGTGAAAATAGCGATAAAAATAGCCCCTTTCGCAAGTTTACGTTTCTATGCGTGAAAACATAAGCGTAAAAACGTAAACTCAAACGGAAACCAAGCCTGCCGTGAGTATCTCATCAGACCCCGGGTGCCAATGGGATGTGCCGGTGCACTCGGCGATTGCCCTGCTCCAGGGGGTCCCGTGTTGTGGTGAGCGCCAACGTGCTGGCCGGCGAGCGCAAGCGTAGGCCCACACGCCCCGTTGCCCGATCACAACCATAGCGACGCCCAGGCTTGGTTTTTACGCTTACCTTGCTATGCGTAAAACATAAATTTGCAAAAGAAGTTATTTTTGCAGCTGTTTTTACGTTTTTGCGGCTCGTTGTGACACCCAGGTTACACTATGAAAGTTGCGTACAGTGATCAGCAGGCATGGTTTTTATGCCGTAAAACTGATCGTATTTACGTTTTTACGCGTAGAAACAGTTTTTACGTTTTTACACATAAAAATGCGTAAAAATACGCAAATACGACGTAAAAACTGCCCGGTGTACATAAGGACAGTACATACAGACTTACGGAGTCCAGAGAGTGGCAGCCAGACGCCCTGGAAGGAGCAGAAAACGAGTTTTTGTTAAACACCATCATCGCCCTTGCCAAGGGCGAGGTGGACACTGTGTTGCGGGTGCTGGATATGGCGGAGGACTGACCATTGTACGCAACTTTCATCATGTAATCTGGGCGTGCCAGGGAGCCGTAAAAACGTAAAAATAGCCGTAAAAGTTGGGCTCTTTTGCAAGTTTACGTTTTTACGCATAAAAACGTAAAAGTAAAAACGTAAACGTAAACGTAAAAACCAAGCCTGGTGATCAGTTCTCTGGCCCCTTGAGCGCCTGCAATACAGCGTCCATTTCCCACTTGGCAAGGGCCACGATGGAGTGGAACAAAATTCGCTTCCTGCCCATTCGAGCGCGTCTGGATGCCATTCCCCGGAAGTGGTATTCTTACGCGTTTTTGTGTAAAAGCATAAAAATTATTGTGTGCATACAAACGTGAAAACTGTTTTTACGTGTAAAACGTAAATACAATCGGTGTTTATGGCGTAAATAACAAGCCTGATATCCCTCAATCAACGATCAATCCTCCACTCTCTCCAGCACCAGCAACACAGCGCACACCTCGCCCTCAGCAAGGGCAACGACGTCGCCAAGCAAAAGATCGCTTATGCGTACCTCAGCGCATCAGACTGCCACTGCCCAGACTCTGTGAGTCTGTATGTACCGTCCCTAAGAGCGCAGGTCCCACTTTTACCCATTTCTACGGCTATTGACGTGTAAAAACGCAAAAACCATTTTTACGCACAAATAGCTGTATATAGAACGTGTTTGCGCCGAAAATAACAAGCCTGTTCGGGTCGCCAATTAATGGGGCTTATCAAAAAAGCTAGTACCGTATTTACCCGGTATTAGTAGGCACCCCCTATTAGTATCCAACCCCCTCTTTGGGGGTCGAACCCACGTTAGTATCCATGACCCGGTGTTAGTATCCACCCCCAAACCTCATCAGAGCAGAAACGACGGAAGGCGCGGATGGTGGCAAGGGAAGTCGGGGGCTGGTGTTGGACTTCGTTGCCCTGTCTGGACCAAACCGCGTTCCCTGCGATTCGCACATCGACGGGGACGATCGGGTCGGGGTGGGTGTTGTCGAGGGAGAATTTGGAAGGGTGCCCGCGAAAGGCCGCAAGGTTGACTGGCCGCCGTTGGCGTTCTCAGCGCAGAATCGCAAGGCGGCGACCGACGCCTCAAGGCCCGATGATAGAAGCGGTCGAGAATTCAAAGCCGCCCTGGTTTTTGGATTGAGCCAACCTGCTCCCCGGCCGGCCAGAGCAGGTTCTGGCCTTGCGCCTGCCACAGGCCCCTCAAGGGCCCAGCGCCAGGAATGACCAGGCGACGGCAATGGTCATGGCAACTACCGTTGCGAGGCCCTGCCTTGCGAAACTGGCCGTAAAACGCTGCGAAGGTGGGGCAAAACACATCTCACTGGCTACTAGGCCACAAACCCAATTACAGATCCCCGCAGCCTTCCCAGCTGCCATCAGCGAGGGAAAATGCCGCGTGTCAAGCATCGTCGCGACGTTGTGCCCCAACGAGTCGAGACCCATGTCAGGCCTTGTTCTTTGCATTGAAGAGGCAAATGCGCCTAGAGCATTCCAGCGAACCCCTGACGGCCCCAATCGTCTGTCGCCAGCAGCTGGTGCAGCCCAAGTCAAGGCCGCCAGTTCCTGTGAAGAGGCTGACAACATTCCGCACTAGCATCGCCATTGTTGTCCATTTTTGGGCATTTCACGGCCTATTTGTCAGACATTTTCTTTGTCTACTCTTTGGAATCAGGGGTCCAAACCGCGTTAGTACACACGACCCGCTATTAGTATCCACAACTTATTTTTGGGGTCCAATACATGCCTACTAATACCGGGTAAATACGGTAAGATAATGATATCACGCAGCTGTCGACCCGTGAGGTCCAGATTTGGTGCAGAGGGGATGCCGACAGCCTCAACACCTTCGCCATACCGAAAATCATCCAGTAGGTTGGTGCTCAATGAGGAAGAAACCCCAAAACATCAATCAGGGGTGCTATATAACTTTCTCGCAATCCAAGCCCAAGGCACTCAGAATGCAGGGAGATGACTTTGATGACAAAGGTAGATGATGGCAACTGCATCATACGCCCAAAGAGTTCACTAAGACACTATGAAGATGTTGAGCACAACGCCTATACGTGGCAGCGCCTCACACGGAGGCACATGTGTCAAACATGCCCTGAGTGCAATTGGGAGTACTGAGGAACACCCAGTTTGCCATTGGACACGTACGTTTGTTCAGGGGCAGCCCGCCTAGCGGCCAGCTGTGGACCGTGGTGCGACGGATCCAGGAGTGGCGCGTGGAGGCACTACATGGTTGTTTGATGGGAATATGCCCCGTGGGGCATAACGTGGTTGCTGACCCCAGGAAGAGTGGTTGTTTGATGGGAATGTGGCCCTTGGGGCACACGTGGTGGCTGATTGTGGCCAGTGGGGCGTCCTGGGTTGAGTTGTGGTGAAGCGGCGGGCTTGTCAAAAAGATTCTGGGTATCAAAAGAGCATCTCTGAGGAATGGGTGGTATTTTGCCAGAGGGGTGCGGACAGCGCCGTGGGGAACTCTGTATAGTTGCACTCGGCCTGGCAGCTGTAACAACGGTTGTGCGGCGCTCATGTGTGTCTCTCGCGGCAGCCCAGGCACTGAGCCTGGCTGCCTGACTCCCCTGGCCGTGTGCACAACGTTCGCCACGGCCTGAGCGCAATAGCGCTCGACCTTTTCGAAGGTCGCGGCCAGTCTGTGCCTTTTCTGAGCCGCTTTCCATGCCGCTCAAGACCAGCAGTGCCAGCGCGGTTTTGCTGCACAAGTGAGCACCCTTCGTCGTTGCACAGCCTTGTCGAGGCGGAGAGAAGTGCTTCCCGTATCATACGCCGACGCGCTGTGGACGAGGCAGCCCTGACCCGCGGACCCGACCTCCGTTTTGACTTCGTCGACCGTTGAGGAGCGGTTGCGACCGATTGCGGCGCTCAGAGCGGCAGCTGTGAGAGTTCTACAAGCGCATTTGCATGGTTGGCTGGCAGGGGGGTGTTTTGCTACCCGTTTGAAGCTTGCCCTTGCTGTCGCCGCTGCTATCTTGGGCCGTTGGCATCGTCGCGACAAGCAGTTCTTCGTCAATAGCCGGTTTGCGCGAGGGGCAAGACTTGTTCGTTGAGTGCACCCTCAACTGCTGTGGTGCTGAGGCTGTCGACATGTCTCAGCTTCCCGTTTGAGGGTGGTGTTACTGCGCTATCTCCGGGGACGACGGCCAGAATGGACCGCCGTTCTTTGCAAGCCTGAATCCAAATCTCCATGTCCATGTGACACGTTCATTTTTTTTAACTCCAAATGTCTTACACTTTGAGACAAACAGAGGAGCCCCCCCACGAATCGAGATGCACAACGGGACCATGCTCACGGTGTGTGTGTGTGTGTGCATGGGGTCTCCGTATGCGTGGTCCGAATCCGGAATGACCTCAGAAAAGGCAGCCGTGGACGGGTAAGGGCCCATTTGGTTGCGGCCGCCCCGTTCACCCACATACGGAACATCCGTCACCACTAAACGAAGGGCATCTTCCACCAACCCCCGTTCTCCGTGCTGCGGGTTCGGCCTCACCTCGCCTGTGCCCTGCCTTTCCGACGGGCCGCGGGCAGCGGGCTGACCGCCGGGCTGCCGCTCGAGGAGTGCGCATCGGCAGATGAACAGGTGGGCATCTCATCGGTCGAGTTGGCGCCCTTGACGGCGGGTCGCAGGACGGGACACGAACGGAGTGCACGCCCTTGGATTTCGAGGCCCCCGATCGTGGAACGGATCGCCATCCTATTCCTGGAATGCCGAACTTCGTTTCACAGTGTTTTTCCTGCCCCGATCGGGCGATGCGACCTCTCATGCTTGCGGCGCGTCGAGCGCCGCGGGGAATAAGTGCCCGGGAGTGCCGGGCCCAGAACCACGAGGCAAAGGGGCCGGGGGCTGCGAGGCGCGCTTGGCTGCGCGGGCACGGGCCGCAATTCCCTGCATTGATGACCGCTTGGCTTTGTTGCGGCAGGCTGCGAAGGTTCCCGGTGGCTTGGGCGGTGGTTGCGGTCCTGGCAACCGCCCTGGGCCCTTCGCTAGGTGAGGCCGTGGGGCGGTTGCGGCGTGATCCGCAGCCAAGGATCGTGCCGGCGTGCGGGACCGAGCGGCGCGACACTAGGTTTCGCTGCGGCGCGCGCGATTGGCGCGTCTTTCGCGGTCGGTGGACGCCCCGGAGTGCCCATGTAAGTCCCTGTGGGCGGTTGGCGAATCGCACGGGCTCCCTTCGTCTTTTGCTGAGCTTCGGCGCCGATTTGCCTTCCAACGTTGTTCTAGGCGTCCACTTCTGTTGTTTTAGTGCGGGCTCCCAATGTGGGTTGCCTTGCCCGAGGAGAGAATGCGACTGTCGCAAGCCCTCCAGGGTGGCCTCACCACTTGGTTCCGGTCGAGGACAGGCCTCCCCAGCTCTGCGGCTCCCGCCGGTCCAATGTCAATTCCTTTCTCTTTGGCAATCGAAAGAAACAGCCGACGGTGATGTGGTGCAGGGGACGATTGGACTCAGCTATTCGAGTCCAAAAAATCCAAAAAATATGTCCAAAAAATATTCATCCCATACATTCCCCACACGTCTTGCAGAATGTGCAGCTGCGGCTGCTCGTCGGTTGTATTTCGCCCGTCACCGTTGGAGTATGGTTGCAGAAGACGTTGATCACTTGTTGGAAAGCTGTGTGTAACTATGAGGATTGCAAACCGCAGCTGCCCCAGAGGTGGATGACCGACATGAGTACGTGAGCGACGGCTCCATGCAGGGCTACTTTGAGAGGTGAGTTGTCGAGACTTTTAAGCAGGAGCGTTTTCCCAGTGGGTGTTGGGTTGCGGTCCAAAAGAAACTGGTTGGACGTATTGGTGGAACACAGATTCGTAAAGTGAGCATTGGAAAGCAAGTGCTTTCGCATCTGAAACACTAGCGAGCATCGCTTGATATGTGCATGGGTAGTGCAAGGCTGAGAATGTGCAAGATGAAGTTTGAGGTCAACGACCAGCTGCATTTTGATGGGAAGTATCCAATGCCCATGTTGAGACAAATCCTATGCACGTTTATTTCACATGCGTTCTGGACCCAGAGAGGTTAAAGAGATCAAAGACATCTAAGAGACGAGAAGCATAACCTCTGATGGGTGTCCGGTTGTCCATATGAGCAGGTGACACCTGTTCCATCAATAAAACCTAGGAACCTGGGGAAGTGCAGAAATCCATGCAGAAACAAATCCTTGCACACTCAACTCCTGGGGCAATTGTAGACGTGGGTTTCCTCAAAGTTTGCTTGCAAATGCAGCTGGCAGGTGTGCCATCGGCCTTTCTGGTCCCTGTGGAAATATGCTGTTTTGAGAACACTGAAAGATGCCCTCTGGGACTGTGGTGCAACTTTAATTCTATTCAAACAACCTGTTATGGAAATGCAGTGGTGAAGCAGTGCAATACCTGAGGACACTGCGACCTTCTGATTTTGAGCCGCCATTTGATGATGCCACATACTTCAAGAGGGAAGAAATTCAACTCCAAGAATATGCTGTGGGTAGGATGGCACTGCTCATATGTGTGTGCACCACTGCTGGGTGCTATGCACTGTGTGAAATGAATTGCCAAGTTTGGGAAAGCCCTGCCATTGCCCTGCAAGGCGAAACACACAGCACTGGGCGGCATCCTGCTTGTGTATGGTGACCTTCTGCATGTTCTTTCTAAGTATGGGAACATAAACAATTGGGGGCAAAGGGTGGGATTGGGAGTTGGGGGGTAGATTTATAGCCATCAGGAGTTTGCCAAGTGCAGGACCTTTTCAGGATAAGTAACCCATGGATGGGCACCAACAATTCTGGTAAGCGTGCACCCAAACCTCCCTGTTGGGCACTTTCTGGTGTGATTGCACCATATTTGCAGCTGCTTAGCCAGGGTTGTCAAACACAATCCTTGAGGTTCTTTTGTTTGCCATCCTTGACCCTCAAATGTAGCTGCACATGAGTTGTTCCCCTGCATCTTGAAAGGTATCCTGCATTCTAACAATCACGATGCCTGCACACTCTGCTGAGGAGAGGTCCAGATACATTTATGTAACCTCCCCTCCCCACTCTTCCCCGTCCCTCTGCATTTCCCCACCCCCACCGCCCCCACCCCTCAAGCCAATCTATACTGTACCAGCCAAAACAAACAAACCGAACTGCTGGAGCAACAGCTGCAGATATACTCTGACAGATTTGTGGGGAGTAGGACAGCCAGGGCATAGCCGCTGCGCTTATTGGAGGCTTTGCCTCTGGCGATGGGCAGCACCACGGAGCACTTCATATTTTTCGTCCTGGCCGGACTGCGCAAATCGCAACAGCTGCCTTCGAGTGTCACCACTTGTGGCAGGAGTGGTGCCTTGTGCCTCTTCATATTGGCGGTGACGATTGTGGAATCACACCAAGCCCTGGCCTCACATTTTATTCCCCTCCATTGTGTTGGTTTCCCTGCAGTCGATGGATGTGACCCGACAAGCCCTACCATTCATTTTCCTTTGAACCAATCAAAAACTCTGGCAGCATTCGAGTCCATCTCTTACTGCAGGGACTTGGCCTCCCTGAGCCTGTGGAATTGCACCCGCTGTCAGCGGCCAGAGGTGGCAGGCTTTGTGGTTGAAGATGCGGTGTATGATGCCTCTTGGGATGTCTTCACGTATGTGGGCTATTTTCCAGCGTGGAATGCCACCATCGTCTCGATAAGGTATATCGCCCGCACAGATATGTTGAATCTCTTGATAATCACGTTGATAGATTTTGGCCAAATTATCCCTTGCCTGTAAGGATGATAGTACGCCCACAGCAGTGGACTATTTGCCTGACATTGTTTACCATGATAACTGTGTTGATTTTGAGGGCTGTGCAGTGCAGCCCTGGGTGTTGAAAAGGACACGTGTCGTTGTGCATCGCCCAAGGGACTTAGGACACCTGGAGCTGAAACCTCTGCTTCTGACCCGATGGATCCAATTGCCAACTTTGCAAATGCAGCTCCCAAAGCAAAGAAGAAATCATATGTGGGCTGGATGTGGCATAAAGACAGCCAGCAATTTGTGCAGATTGTGTGCCAACTTGCAGTTTGATCACAACTATAACTGTAGATCCACATTTTCTTCTTGGCTGGGCCGTCATTGGTGAAGATGTTCACAACCAATCTCAGCACAATATTCTACCAGATAACGCAGCCCTCACAGGTAGTGAATAAAAGACTGAAATTGTGTCGTCAAGGCATTGATAACCCAGTAATGATAAACCAATGAAAAGCACAGCATAGATGGCAATTGTAAACCAGTAGTGGCATGTCTCCCGCAAAGATACCAACACAAGTTTCTGTCTTGATGTGAAGTCTGAGTCTTGGAACTGGCTGAGACTGACCTTTCATCCTTCTGCCCTGCACCCACAGAGGTACAAACAGCCATGACTTCTGGAACTGGGTCGAAGATTTTGACTACTGGAGGAGCAAGTACCCGCTGTCCTACCCGGGTGCCAAGGGTGCCAAGATTCACTCTGGCTTCTACAAGCTCTGGGCGAAGAGTGCTCTAAAGGCAAACACAACAGCGGCTGTGCAGCGGTTGGTGGACAAGTATGGGACCAACCAGACAACGTACGTGATTGGGCACTCCATGGGTGGTGCGATGGCAGACCTGGCTGCCCTCTGGCTAAAGTTCAACCTGAGCCTGTCGGACGTGAGGGTGACCACCTTTGGACAGCCCAGGACGGGAAACAATCAATTCTCAGACTTCTTTGGCAAAATGGTGCGTGCAGGGCCGGTTTGGTCCAGGATTGTACCATGGGGTTAGTATTACTCCGCCCTGTCCGTGCAATCCCATGCTCAGCACGCTCATGCCCATTGTAAGAGTGGACATTGCTTGAATTTGACATCCTGACTGGCTGTCACAGGAATGCAGTGCAGACAAGAAGATGTCGGATGGTGTGAGTTGTGTGTTGCGTGGCATTTGGTGCATTGCAGTGACGGGCGTCCAATATGCTGAATGTTGTGGCCACACACAAACATTATGTGATGGTGCTCTTTCCAAAACATGTGTTGTGTGGCATGGTGCAGATCAACCACAGCTGGAGGTTCACCCATGCCAGGGACATCGTCCCCTCCCTGCCCTATGAGTTCTTGGGCTATTATCACACAGCTCGGGAGATCTGGCAAAGGGACACTCTGGACCCCAGCTCCCCCAGTGGCGTGGATATGACCTACAGGTGTAGTACAGAAAGACTGGCAACAGTCATTGGAACATCGTAGTTTTTCTCCCAAATTCTTTGCTGGCAGCATAAGTTCATGGTATCATGAATTTCCTCACTACTTCTAGAAGTATGATTCAGTTACTTCAATTTGTTAAGGTTCAGGATGCAAATTGAGACCGAGTGGAAGAACCGATCGATTGCATTCTTCCACAGAGTGGAGGACTGCAGAGGCACCTTTATGACAATCGTTCCATGAGTGTTCAACTCTCTCAGAATCCCATCTGCCTGTGGTTCAAGCAATTCGCATTGTGTTTGCAAACCTGTTGACAGCATTTCAACATCGACACACCCTGGCTTTGCACCTTCAATGCAAGACAGTGCGCGAGTCCAGATGCAGAGTATCCAGTATGCAATGGGTGTAACTGCCACTGTACCAATTGGATCCGTTTCCAGCTGCACTTGCCTGAATCATGGCAAGTGCCCAGACCGCCCACCGTGCACACTGCCAAACTGTGTGGCACCGCTCAGTCTGTGCCACATTATTGCTATCAGTTGTACAGCGGGTGCCATTTGTGCCCCACTTGATGCAATTATTATGCATTTGTGCTGCATTTCCTGCTGTGCATGCAGATTTCTTGACCATGTTTACAGTATGGAAGTGATGTATCCCATTTCGATTGCGATGATGATCAACAAACGATTGCCTCGATTTGGGGGCTAAGATTGTTGCAAGACAGAATGACGATGTATGGTCCCATTTTCCCCTCACCTAAAAGTACATTTGGCGGGAGGCCCCTGGCAAACATGGTGGATGCGAATGAAAGAACAACGAGTGTCAACGTAGGGTGTCGAATGTCACAGATGGCTGTCTACACTGAACCCAGACGATGGGAACAGCAATGGGCCGAAAAAGTGAGCCAATCGATCTTGGGGAGAATGTCAGGCGCTGTTGTCCTCCATCCGTGTGTACTCGGTGGTGTCCAGAATTCATCTTCGTGGCAGCATGGAGAGTGTCTCATATGTAACCTGAGTGGCGGAAACCCACGGCAAGCCATGTGTCCCTCTGTCCTTGTCGAGCCATGCCCGAAAATTGATAGGTACAACAGTTTACAGGCGTATAGATGTGCAGCAAATGGTGCATATGAATTGCATGCACATGCTGACGATGGGTAGCAAGACGAAAATCGACAGAAGTGTGGAAAGCAAGAGTCAAAGAGCTGATGAAGTTCCTGTCGTGCAGGGTGTGCGACGGCAGCGGTGAGGACCCCACCTGCCACAACAGCGTCTGCCACTATGGCGCGTGCACTTCAATCGAGGACCACATGATGTACCTGGGGTACCCAATGTACACGAACGGAAGCATAGACGTCCCGTGTTGATGGATGGGGAGCAATCCGGGCAGGTGGCCTCTTCGACTTCGACGTAGCTTGCATCTGCACAACAAAGTGAAATGCGGTCTTGACAGCTTGCAGGCCACGATGGGCATGATCCCTCAGACGACTGGTCCCCAAGATCGGTCGCACAAGAAATCGCTTCCACACGTTGCACGGTTGGAGCTGATGACAAGCCACGTCTTTGCTGTAGCAGTGTTGGCATGCAGCGGCATGGCATGTGTCACATGCTGGGCAATGCGTGTGCTGATTGCGTCCATGCGCAAGTGGGGATTGGGGGTGGGATTCGGTTGCATGGTGATGCCAGGATAGTGGGGCTGGCTATGAGTTGTTTGCTATGAGTTGTTTGCCTTTGCCTGTTCTGTACATTTTTAGACAGGGGAGCGGGAGCCCAAGCGATTACATTCATTATTGGCCGTGGCCGCGTCTGGGATGCGGTCGTTTTGAAACCTTCTAATTTGCCAGTTGGCTGTGTTTTGGGGGCGGATGGAAGGCGCGGAGCTGCAGGCGCATTGTACTTGTAGGAGACTGTGAGTTCGTTCAGGTTCCGGAGTGGCCGTCTGGGACAGAGCTGTGGGCTGTGCACCAGAAATGAGCGCTGTGCACGAATTGCTGGGTTGCCGCGGTGCTCTGCCGGCATGTGTCAGGCGCTATTGCGGCAGACAATTCACTGTGCCACAGGGAACATTTATATGGAAGGGGCTACACATGCACCACGCAATGTCGATCGGATGCAGCCCTTCGGCGTTGCGCATCTCTTTCACTGCCAGTTGTGACATCCCTGAGCGATTGCCTGACTTCCATTTCTCTTCCAAGTTATGGGTATTCTGCAGATTTGCAGAAATGTTGCACTTGTCGTTGTCTGAAGGCCATCATGTGGCCTTGGTAGAACGCTGGAAAAGGTTTCCATTTGCACTCCATGCTCCTTTTGTCGACGACTCCAAAGTATGATGTAGGTCCCCCCTCAGCTGAATGCCAGCGGACAACGGCAGTCAAAGTCGACCAAGCCAGTGTGGCGCCGCTCAAAAAGGACCAGGTGGTTCCACAGGTGGCTCATCCCTGCTGCATTGGACAATTCTCCCGCCTGATGCGACAGGTGAATTGATTACATCTCGACCTATATAGGTCATTTATTAATGACATAGATGACGTCCTTTAGGAGCCCATCAAATAGCAAAGCCATGGCCGTACTTCATGTTTGCCCAATGATTCTTGACTCGAGCTTGAGTCATAAGCCCAACGCTTTAAGCTTCGCTGGTTCCAAATAGGATGTCACACCGTGAGAGATGAGGAGCTGCGCGGCTGAGCGCAGAGCAACGTAAAAGGCAGTCATGGACTCCCCTTTAACAGAGACCACGTAATCACCTGACAAAGTTGCTAGTTTGATACCCAGCTTTGACTCTCCTCGAAACCATGAAAATGCCACACAGGGCCAATCTCAGTCGCAAATTCCGGGCCAACGGCAGCCGCCGGGGGGCCAACTGCCAGCAACAAATGCGGCAACCCCCATCTCCAATGAATGCCTGCGCATCGCCGGGTGCCCACCAACATCTCCCGAATCAGAAACACGGCACTGGGGCGTGAATATCATGAATCATGGCAGTCCGGCAGGTGCCGCCCAACGCCATCCACCGATGGGAGCGGCATCCAATTCGTGATGTAGGCCTCTTGATGAATTGCAGTAGTTCCCAAATTCGGTAGTTCCTAAAACCCTTGGTAGTTCCCCGAACTTCCAGGAAACTGCGATTTATCCAAAAGCCTGCATCACAATCACGTGTCCCAAAGCCACACACCAAACCACAAAACCAACATTGTGGCCGCAACACACATTGCCTACGCACAGCGTCACACACCGTACGGCGCGCAGTACGCGCTGTACAAAGCGCAGCATATGCCGCGCCAATACGCTGCATATATGTGGGCAGCATATGCACAGCATCAATCTCTAGTGCCGCGGTTGCCGCCATCCCCCAACGATCACGTAACCAGGATGACACCTCCCCCATTCCCCGCGGGCACACACAAGTACCCCCGCGATGACTCGCCGTCGGCAGACGGCCCCCCGGGCTGAGCAGCGCACACGTGTTCCTCCCCCCCCAACCCCACTCTCCCCAGACGCCCCGAAGCGGAACCTCACCGCCTCGGCCTCACCGCCCCCCCCTCTATCCACAGGGCGGCCCCGCGGCCGCCACCGGCCCCAAATGGCCGCGCCAATCCGCAGGAGCTCATCCTTAAAATCGCCGAGAGGCCCCGCCCCGCCCGCCTATGACATCCTCCGCTCCGAGCCCCAGCCCCTGGGCGCGATCTTCGCCCCCGAGTCGGTGGCCGTGATCGGCGCCACGGACCGGCCGGGCAGCGTGGGCCGCACCGTGCTTTGGAACCTCATCTCTAGCCCCTTCGGCGGCACGGTGTTCCCCATCAACCCGCGGCGCCGCTCCGTGCTTGGCATCGAGGCCCACCCCAGCGTGCGCAGCCTCCCGGAGCCTGTGGACCTGGCCGTGATCGTCACGCCCGCGCACACCATCCCAGCGATCGTGGGGGAATGCGTGGCCGTGGGCGTTCGGGGCGCCATCATCCTCTCGGCCGGATTCAAAGAGGCGGGCAAGGAGGGCGTGGCGCTGGAGGAGAGGATAACGGCACAGCTGGCGGTGGCCGGGGGTTCTTTGCGAGTGATCGGCCCCAACTGCCTGGGGGTCATGAATCCTTTAACGGGGCTGAACGCCACGTTCGCGTCCACCATTGCCCGCCCCGGCAACGTGGGGTTCGTGAGCCAGTCGGGCGCGCTGTGTACCGCGGTGCTGGACTGGAGCCTGGGCGTCAACGTGGGCTTCAGCGCCTTCCTGTCCGTGGGCTCCATGCTGGACGTGCACTGGGGGGACCTCATCACCTACCTGGGCGACGACCCGCGCACGCACAGCATCGTGGTGTACATGGAGTCCGTGGGCGACGCGCGGGCGTTCCTGTCCGCGGCGAGGTGGGTGGGGGGCCGGGCGGGGTGGGGTTGGTCGCGCCGCCGTGTCGAGAGCCAGGCGCCCTCCAGGCTTTTGGGTGCGGGTCTGGGTCGGCTGCGTGGCGGCTTGATGTCGCCAGCTGACGATGCGATTCGGTCTGAGTAGGAGCCGCGTCAGCGATGGGGGGGCGGATGTCCGTGTGGAGAATGTAGTCCCCATGTCTTCCGTGAGGACCCCTTCTCCTTCCGGTGGCTGGGCCAACATGGGTCAGCGGGCCAGTGGTTTAGGGTTTAGAGTGTCGAAACAAGACGGGGATCTTCACGGGAAAGACAGGGCGACTAGTTTCATGCCCCGTGCGAGCGTGCGAATCTCGTGGTTGGGTTGTCGTCGCGTTCCAGTCCGTCTCCGATCTGTGTGCGGAGTTCCTTGTTACAGCCAACGGGGCAAGAAACATGACATGAGCACCGCCCAAATAAAATCGGCGCAAGACAATGTCCATCCCCTATTTTACCTTTCGGCAATGCAAAGGTCCGATCTGTGTCTGAAATGGAGATCAGAGGTCCTTCTGCGGAGTCGACGAGTTCTCGGGCTGTTGTCGTGCTTATTGATAAAATGTCGCGCATCCAAGTTAGGAAGTAGCCGTGGGGTCCCGATTTGCAAGAGTCACGATCAAATTCGTTGACATCGTTTGCCTGCACATTTGATCACATTTGGTCAAGCCTGTAGTCATTTTGCTGCAGGTATGGTAGAACATAACTATGCTCAAAATCCCAGCAACAAACTGCTGACAGCCCACTATTGCAGCAAGAAGGAATACGACATTCAACGTAATCAATTGTCGTGTGTATTGTCGCAATTGACATTTGCGTTTCCACGTCGGAGTGAGCAAGTGAGGGCAAGCTTCTTAGTGAACGCCGTAATGTTGGACGATCAGCAGCCATGGAGGCGACTAAAGGCCGGCCTGTTCAAAGATGTCTCTTTATTTTCAACCAGATCCAAGTTGGTTGCCCCTTGCGCCAAAGGAGGACATTGGCGGCTCTGTGGGAGCCGAGGTGGGAAGGACAAATTTTTGGGATGTAGTGCAGAGGCACCAGTGCCGCTCAGTGAGCAGGGACACAAAACGATCATGCTTCCACGCATCCGAAACCAACCACCATTGTCTAGACTTGATTAGTTGTGATGTAATATTTCTTAATACGGACTGTCATATCCACGTGATGAAATATGTTGGATGGAAGAAGACCATTTTGTATACTGAAGGCCGCCGCTGGCTTGCTGTTTGGATCCGATCGAGAGCGCAACCCCGGTGATCACGCACCTCGAACGGGACAAAGCACCGCCCCTTCACTAGCCGCGGTGCCTGGTGAAGGGCGCGGCCGGAGCGAAAATGGCTTGCGACTGACGGCGGTTCTGTGGCTGGTTGGCTGGTCTTCCAGGGAGGTGGCCCTCACCAAGCCGATCATCGTGATCAAGGCCGGCCGCACCGCAGAGGCTGCCAAGGCCGCCGCCTCCCACACGGGCACCCTGGCGGGCAGCGATGCCGTCCTGGACGCGGCCTTCCGGCGGTGCGGCGTGCTGCGCGTCAGGGAGATCTCCGAGATGTTCGACATAGCCGAGATCCTGTGCAAGGGCGACAAGAAGCTGCCCAAGGGGCCGCGGCTGACGGTGCTGACTAACGCCGGCGGGCCCGGCGTGCTGGCCACCGACGCCCTGGTCGCCGGGGGCGGGCAGCTGGCGACCCTGTCCGAGGAGACGATGGCGGAGCTCAACGAGTTCCTGCCGGCTCCATGGAGCCACGGCAACCCGATCGACATCTTGGGCGACGCGGACCCGGTGCGCTATGGGCGGGCTCTGGAGGTGGCCCTTAAGGACCCGAACAGCGACGGCCTGCTGGTCATCCTGACGCCCCAGGCCATGACCGACCCCACGGTGACGGCCGAGGAGCTGCGGCGTGTGAGCAAGCAGTCCCAGAAGCCGATCCTCGCCAGCTGGATGGGGGGGTCGGAGGTGGAGGGCGGCAAGTCGGTGCTCAACCGCGCCAACATCGCCACCTACGCCTACCCCGACTCCGCGGCCGACACGTTCAACTACCTGTGGAAGTACAAGCGCGACCTGGAGCACCTGTACGAGACGCCCTCCCTGCTGCTGGACAAGGAGATAGGCGGCATGGAAAACGGCGCGCCCGCAAATGTCGTGGTCCAGGATGTGATTGACGCGGCCCTGGGAGAGGGGCGCACGCTGCTGTCCGAGGTGGAGTCCAAAGCTATACTGAGCGCCTACGGCATTCCCACGGTGGCCTCCCCGAGCGCCCACACCGAGGACGAGGCCGTGCGCGTCGCGGAGGACCTGGGCTACCCCGTGGTGGTCAAGCTGCTGTCCAAGACGGTGACGCACAAGACCGACGTGGGCGGCGTGCACCTCAACCTTTACGGGCCAATGGACGTCCGCGCGGCGTACCAGGGCATCCGGAAGTCCGTCACGGAGACCGTGGGGCCGGAGGCGTTCGGCGGCGTGTCGGTGCAGCCGATGATCAGCAGGGACGCCGGGCACGAGCTGATCGTGGGCAGCAGCACGGACCCACAGTTCGGGCCCGTGATCCTATTCGGCACGGGCGGCAGCCTGGTGGAGGTCTTCCAGGACACGCAAATCACCCTGCCGCCGCTGAGCACCACCCTGGCCAGGCAGCTGATGAGCCGCACCAAGATCTACCGCGCGCTGCAGGGCGTCCGAGGGCGGGGGCCGGCCGACGTGGCCGCCCTGGAGAAGCTGCTGGTGCGGATCGGCCAGCTGGCGCTGGAGCAGAAGCGGATCGACGAGATGGACATCAACCCCTTGCTGGTGAGCAGCAAGGACGCCAGGTATCCCATCCTGGCGCTGGACGCCAGGATCAAGCTGCACGGAAGGGACAGGGAGCTGGAGTCCCTGCCGCGGCCGGCGATCAGGCCGTACCCCACCCAATGGGTGCTCCCCTGGACGCTGGAGGATGGCACTGGCGTAAGAATTCGGCCAATCCGGCCGGAGGACGAGCCGCTAATCGTCGACTTCCACAAGAGTTTGTCGGAGCGCAGCGTCTACATGAGGTACTTCCACCCCATGAAGTTCAGCATGCGCACCACGCACGAGCGGCTCATACGGATCTGCCACGTGGACTACGACAAGGACGTGGCGCTGGTGGTGGACAGGAGGGGCGAGGACGGGGAGTACCGGGAGATCGTGGCCGCGGGCAGGCTGAGCAGGAAGCACGCGTTCAACGAGTCGGAGTTCGCGATACTGGTCGCGGACGCCTACCAGAGGCGGGGGATTGGCTTCCGGCTGCTGAAGCAGATGGTCCAGATTGGGAGGGACGAGCGGCTGGAGTGCATCACCGCCGAGATGCTGCCCGAGAACCGCGCCATGCAGCAGGTGTCCGAGAAGGTGGGCTTCCACCTCACGAGGCGCGAGGACTTCATCGTCGCCAAGATCAGGTTGAAGGGCCATGAGCGGAGGCACGGGGCTTGAAGTCCTCGCCGGCCGCGTTGGCCGAGTACTCGCACGACCTGGCGTGAAAAATTTGCATGAATGGCGCAGTTGGGAATGTGGGCAAGATCAGGAATTTTTTATACAAATTTGTTCAGGCTGTATTGAAGAGGAGGGCGCGTCAGTGCTTGGGGTGCGTTGATGGTCACGTGAACATTGGATGACCGCCGGTGAAAGGTAGTGTGGCTTGGCCGACGTATGGGACAAGAAGGGGCAGGAGTGCGCAATTCCTGCAGCTGGATTTCTTCGCAGTTGTGGACTGGGTGGATCCCAGTGGCGGCTGCAATTTGATTGCTGCATGATCCTTCGTACAAACGGATGACAGAAATGGGAAGAAACGGATGTAAGTTGCACTTTTTTGTCAAGTGAAAACTCCGCCGCCCATCTTCACTTCTTCAACGCATACCTACCAGCTCCACGATGAGTTCACCTGTAAAGGTGGGCGCCAATACTATCGAATCGGCGCCTCGCAGCAAGCTTTTCAAGGAGCCGCTCGAAAATTTGACACTGTGTGGTTTGCAGTGCCACTCAGTTCTTGTCCTTCTGTTCTGTGTCCAGAACTGCCGCCCTTCGGCCCTCGCACAACCAGCGTTTCATGAACACCGCGTTGACGTGTATGATCGTTACCTGCCTGATCATACAGGCGAGTCGTTTGGTGACCCAAACGGTGACAAATCGCTATCACGGCGACCACACAATGCAACGAACGGACGTCGCCCATTCATTCCCACAAGAACACACCGGGCCTTGAACCCACTCGATTTCACGTCGATCGCCACAGATTCACACCGCACCACTATGGAGACCATGCATACGGAGACGCGGGCGTAGACCTCTACGGGTCGGGGATGGCGTTGGGACTGGGCGTTTGGGCTTTGTGATTTACTATCTGTGTACTCACAGGCCTCCGCCCAGTTCGCACCGTGGACGGCCTCCACGGGCTTACTACCGCGCGTTGAATACCTCAGTACTACCAGTAGCCCGCCGTCCTTGGCCCTGGACCCTCCCCTGGGTTCACTTTCCATGAGTTGGCCACACCCCAAGCACAAGCCCGCCCCCCTTCCCCCCTCCGCCCACGCGCTTCCGCCAAAGCCTCCCTCCCCTTGCCCCGTCTGCCTCCCCCCCGGGCGACCGCCGGCCCATCGATGGCCGCATCGAAGCGCGGTTGGATCGGCGTGGGCCTGCCGGCGCCCCCATTGCCGTGCCGGAGGACTCTTTGTTTGGCTCCAGGGGCGATCGGCACGGACGGAAGGAGCCTGACGAGGCGGAGGGGATCTGGCTGGAGGGGATCCACGCGCCGGGGGCGGAGCGGCGGGCAAAGCAGAGCCGCGTCGTGCGAATCGGTGGGCGGCTACGGGGGCCCAGGGGCCCCAGGCGCAGCACCGCCAGCTACGTTTCTGTTCTTGTTAAAGTTGCCTTTGCTCTTCGTTGTTTCTGTTAAACGCGCCTTCGAAAGGTAGAGCGTCGCTGCCGCGCTGTACCCGTGGGCGCGTCGGTCGTCCGCTGGGCGCCGGGGCGTGTCTCGTGTGTGCTGGCCGCCCCCTCATCTCCGCCCTCCATTCTGTCGGCCTGTCTTGCCGCTTGCCGCGCAAATGGGCCGCTCGGGCGCAGGCGCAGAGGTGGCGGCTCTTGCCATCCGTGCTGTTTGGCGTTGTGCGCTGCTGCTACCGCGGTCGGCGACTTCTGCGTCGCATGTCTGCGGCTCTCGGTCTCGCGCAATCTCTTGATTTGGGCGGCGACTGCCAATCGCGAGGCATGTTGCCACCTCTGTGAGAAGACCATATTTGCTGCGATCGGAGGTCGTGGTGTCTTCCAGGGGAATCGGATAATCGTTCATCAGGATTGCCCCATGAGGACAATAGTTGATTCGCAGCAACCTTCCATAAGAATGGGTGCAAGGCCAAGTTACGGTGTGCGAAGTCTTGTGTCTGCATGGGCCAAAAGGCCTTTTTAGGATTTGCTCATTTGCAATCACCCTTGGCGACGTGGGAAATCGGGTGGAATTTGTGCACACAGGCTCATATTATTGCACATCAGACATCAAGTGTTCGTTTCAACTCGCACGCTCATGTGGGCACATGCACAAATCCTTTGAGTGTGTTTGCCAAAACCTGAGAAAACACAACCCTTACACCAGCAAGGCGAAGTAGACTATGTTTGAATCCCAATGCTCACATTTGGGAAGAAACATCCACGACAAAACGACACCCTTGAAGTGAGGCCGTGCGGCAATGTTCAGCTTGGGATCTCAACAAACTGTAAGTTGAATCAATTGCAAACGGCTGGGAGACGTTTTGGACCCTCGTGGTCGCAGGTGGAGCTGGGACTCAGCACTTGTTACGACCCCATTGCCTCTGAGAAGTACTTTGGGCAGCGGCCCTGGCTGGTTTGGACGAGACTGGTGGAGGTAGGCTGTGCGCGCTCCTGCATGAACCTCCATGAAGCACAGTTGGCACATAGCTGGGACAAACAAAGACTTTACACCTCCAGGCGATGACATGAGCCGAAATTTCCATCCAATGCTTGGCCAATGCACCTGGGGTCATGATCCTGCACGCTGCCCATCCAATGGGCAGCGAATGTCTGCGACCTTTGGACCAGCCATTTTGCGTAGCCATGAATGTTTGCTTCTCCTGTTGATCACGCGATAACAAATCCTCGCTTCTCACCACCAATGGCAGCAGATGTGCCTTGTGGGAAGGCCATGGTTCGCAGATGCAGGTGTTACAGGCAAGAATCTTGCCGACAACGGGCAACAAGGGGCTGTTGCTGGTAACTGTGACGATGACTGTGAACTGTGACGTTTGTGCTGTTGTAATTACAGGTAGAAGCTCTGGTTTATTTTTAGTTCATGTCTCTTGATGACACTAAACAGTCAACCCAGCAGCCTCTGAGACTCTCAGAATTTTCTGTTGTTGGGGAAGAAGCCGATGGCGGCTCAAATCTCTCCTAGAGGTATCAAGAACATTTTGCCTTGCCTGTGCTGGTTTGGTTGGAAGTGCAGGAAAGTGTAGGAAACTGCTTTCGACCTGCATGTGGCATGACAGGCAAATGTTGCTTTTAAACATAAGGGTAGTTGTGGCTACCATGCCTGCTGATGGGAACACGTCACAATGGCCTATCGCCCTGCAAGATTTTAGCCTGTCCGGAACAAATATGGAAAGAAAGAAGGGGTTACAACAATCGCATTCTCCCAATTCTGTATCAATGCGCTTTCACTCATAGTAAGTGTCAATGGGACAATGCACTACTGGGGGTTGAAGAGAAGTGCTGACAGGCTCTTGTATTGTATGATCAGGTTGTCAGCTCGGGGGTGGGTTTTGTTGCCTGGAGTGGATTGACTGCTGTGTCACACAGCTGGGCCGAGAGGGGGAAGGCGCTCCGTAACTTGTTCACCAGCCTTGGGCCGACTTTTGTCAAACTTGGGCAGACGTTGGCCACCAGGCCAGACCTAGTTGGAGAAGACGTCAGTGAAGAATTGACAAAGCTGCAGGTGACCGGCTAACCATGCAGTCATTGGAATTTCACTGCTGAAGTCCCTTCTCCAGAAAGTCAGTGCCATAGCAGCCATTTAACTGGCGCATCTGTATGGCAACATGCACTGCAGAGATGTGTCTGAAAAGCAGGGATACATACCAGTGCAAGAGATAATGAAGCCGCTTACATTCTGTGGGGCATGTGGCCAACTACCGTAGTATATTCAACTCTTCCGCATCAAAGAATTTTCCGTTCTGCTTTCTGCTCCACATTTTTTTCCAGAGCATTATCTTTATTCTCTTTACACTGTCCTGTAAAAACCTTGCTAAAAGTGCGTTTTCCATTTTATTGTTCTCTCCACAAAAGAAGGCCAAGCGTTACGTTACTATGCGGAAGCGTTGAGTATGCTACAATAACATTGGAGAACCGTGCAACCTTGTTGTGAACGAATCCGACCCATGATTTTGCTTTGGTGTCCACTGGACAGCTCTAGACAGTTCCAGTTTGTTGCGGACGGTTGTCCTGTAGACATCGAGCCCCCCCTTCGATGACGAGACAGCCAAGCGCGTGCTGGAAGCGGAACTGGGCATGGCGATCGACGAAGTTTTCTCTCACCTGGATGGCAGACCAGTGGCTGCAGCATCACTTGGCCAGGTGTACTTTGGTGTCATTGCCGAGGATGGCACGCAGGTGGCAGTGAAGGTATGGGTTGTTCCTGTCGACAGTAGTACCTGGAGCAGCAACTGTAGGAAAGTGCTGCACCCTCTTTCCTGTGAAAGTGCTTTTCCAACTGGGGCCACTACCCTGGAAGCCTTATGTCGTCCACCTGAAAAATCGCACATTGACAAGGAGGAAGGATGGTTGCTGACCATCCCTTCAGTGCAGCTGCGGTATCTTGTTGAAAGAAACAGCCAACGACGTGTATGCCAATCGGGGAAGTGTTCAACAGGCACTGACGTTACTGGCAGCCACCTGTATTACTTGAAGAAGATGATGATTGTGTAGCCTTCAGAAATTTTGATAAATATTGTCAAGGCAGTACCTTGTGCAGGTGGCTGCAGGGCTGGCGTTGGTGATCCAGCTTACTGCTGTTAATGCTTTAAGTCTTCCCATGTTTGTTTTCTCCTTGTGGATCAAGGGAATGGACTTGTTCTTTTGTGCCATTTTTGTGCTGCTGACACCAACCATGTTATTGACTTGTTCACATCATTGCTTCTGTGTTGTTGTCTTTTGTGTTGTGATTCTGTTCTCCATGCTGATCATGTCTACCCTGGCGCCAAAGGTCCAGAGGCCAAACCTGCTCGAGAGCATAACACTGGACATCTACATTTTGCGCTTCCTGCTCAGCGTGGTCCGCAGCGCTGCAGGCATAAACACAGACCTGCGCCTGCTGGTGGACGAGGTTGCAGAAGGCCTGTGCGGGGAACTGGACTACCGAAGGGAGGCAGCCCAAGCGAGGGAGTTTTCTGCCGCTCACCGCCACCTGGGTTTTGTCACAACACCTGAGGTGGTGCATAGGCTGACGACCAAGAGGTGCATAGTGATGCGCCTGTTCCTTTCGACATAGTGTTTGTCATGCAATCTGTTACTTGGGTTGTTTTTGAACATTATTTGATGGGCCATCATTCTTGGAATCATGGCGGAGTGGAGGGAGATTTGTGTCTCTTCAAGTTGGAGGGAAACGGAATTTGAACATCGGTATCTGATTTAAAATCTGCAGAGCGGAAAACAGTGGTGATGTCAGCTCTGCGTGGTTTCAGCTGTGGAACGTGAAGAAATGTGCTTTGGGCTTCTGCAAACTCTGGGAAAGGATGCAAGGGGAGTTTTTTGACATTTCAAGCCCTGGCAGCGCTCCACAGACATTCCAACTTAGGGGAGCAGGGTGTGAAAATCGACAGGCAGTGCAGGAACGAGCACATCCATGTGGTTGGGATCAGTGCCCGACATTGCCAGTGCTGGTGAAAGGCCTTTGCCTTGTCCTGTGACGAAAATACAATGAACTGGTATTTACTTCAATTAAAAAAAAACGTCAATTTGCAGCATTGTAGCTTGACCCAACAACTCAGAATGCCTTCTTGAACATTAGTACCCTGAGTTGCTGACTTCATGCATCACTGTGTTTGATCCTTGGCATGAAGAAACTTCAGTTTGGTGCAGGGTCCTCACCACCAAGTGGGTACATGGATTCAGCCCGACGGAGCTGCTCAGGGTGGCAAATAGCAACTCCACTTCTGCGGATGATCTGCAGGCAGCGGCAATGGCAAAGCGGGCGGTGCTGAACCTTGTGGACATGGGAATCGAGTGTTCGCTGTGCCAGCTGCTGGACACGGGTGTGATGCATGCTGACCCCCACCCAGGAAATATCATGCTGTCGGCGGGCGATGGCAGTTTGGTGTACCTAGATTTCGGCCTGTTGGCGTATGTTCCTCCGAAAACATCTGAGGTAGAGTGGGGACATCGAGTCTGGGATGCCTGTGCCAATTCCAACAGGGACTTTGCCGGCGACTTGATATCCTCGTGCTGCATTGCATCAGTTTGACGTTCACGGCTTGGTGTAAGCCTGACATCACTTGTTAGCAGTGTTGCTAACCCATGTTTCCAGTGTCTCATGGTTTATGAAGCAAACATCAATCTGGTGTGGCATGGTGGTCTGGTCATGAGGCTGTGACAATTCTTGGCACAAACCCTGCTTTGCATTTCTGTTATCTTCTCAGTCCATTGGGAAATGTGACATACTTGGTCAACAGCAGAACATCACAAAGTTCCTTTTGATTCTGCATGGCTAGGAATGGCGCCAAATTTCCTTGCTTGCACAGCCATCAGTGTTGTTCAACATGAGTTAGCCTGAAAGATTTGGATCGCGAATGTCTGCACAGCTGGTTCGTTTTGTTTGGGGCGAGGCCAAGTTTGAGTGTTCCCTGCAGCCCTGATTGGAGTGCACCCCATGTGGGCACCAAGTCGCATATCCTTGATGCGCATGTTCAGGATATGACCATGTTGTGCGAGTGGACGCTTAGTATCCGGGTATGCCTACCTTGGATATGGTGGCAGGATCTAACCCTATCCTGGGTATGCACGTCACATTTTCCGGCGCACATACAGGATGGCACATAAGCTGCAGGGTACTTCGTGCTGTTTTTTCATTGGCAAACCCTCGTTCGCCTGAAGATTCTTATGCCAACCGTGCAGGCGATGATGAGCCTTTTGGTGCACCTCGTCCTTCGCGACTGGCGGAGCTTTGCCACTGACTTGGATGCCATGGACCTGCTGAAGCCAACCACAGACAGGGAAGCCCTTGCCTATGACCTTGGAGAGGAGTTCTCCAACACCATGAGCGCCAGCCGAGCAAGTGAGGGAGAATCTGCTGTAAGCACGGTCTTCGTAGCTGTGCTCCCTGTGCCTTGCATGCTTTCACGTCAGTGGTAACACCACCGGGGTGTACCCAAGCAAACCCCACGAGTCAAATCAGCAGCAAGGCTGCTCGTCAGCCTTGCTTTCAGCGACTCAGTCCTTTCGTGATGTCTTTGCTCTGCAAAGAGCACACAGAACAGTACAGCAATAGAGAATCACAGCATCAGGGCTGAGTACAGTCTACGGCAAATCGAACCGAGCTGAATTCTAACACATTGTGTGGAGTAACGCGAATCATGCTGTGTTCCGCATTTTTGGCTCTGTAGTATATCAAACACCCCAGCCCTTTATCGCAGATCCGCCGCTGATGAACAACGCCTGTGCATGTGCAAGGCGATGAACTGGACACCAAGAACATGCTCAGCATACCTATGCACCGCAGTCCTTGTGTTGCCTCATGAGTACCAGTGTTGCTGCTTTCCTTTTCCCACTCCAAAAATGTACAACAGAAATTTCTGCTGGTGACTGCTTACAATTACATTGTAATGACGGGGGCTTATGTGTGCCCGGATACAACTTGTCAACGTCGACAAGCTGCTGCACGTGGTGTGTGAAATACGTCAGTTCTCCTCTACCCAATGTCGGCAAATGCGGCACAAGAAAAAACAACCATACATTATTCTCCTACTCATTCCTACTTGAACTAAGTGCACGCACGTGGCAGAGTAGTATGTGCCCGGGATAAGGCCTGCACTGCACTCCCACTTGCTCCGACTCGTGAGCTGTGGCTCACTGGGCGTTCATGACCTGCTGCAGGCTTCGACTTCTGAAGCGTCCCCCATGACGTCCCTTCTGGCGTCCGGGAGCTCTGGACTCAGCTTCGGGGCGCTGTCCAAGGTCATGGTCAAGGTCGCCTTCAAGTACCGCTTCCGGCTTCCCCCCTACTACACGCTCATCGTCCGGTCCCTGGTCACCCTGGAGGGCATCGCCCTCAAGGCGGACCCAAAGTTCAAGATCGTGAGGGCCGCCTTTCCCTTCGCAATCACAAGACTGCTATTTGACAAAAGGCGAGAGGGCAATGAGCCCGCATGAATTGCCATGGATTGGCGTGGATCTGCATGGATTCGTATGGATTTGCATGGATTGCCTGATACGGAGATGATGTTCCCAGCCCTGAGCACCGCCGACGAAGGGTGCCGCAAAGAATGCGCCTGAGATCGTGCGAAATTGCCCCGCTTGCACATCCACATGTACCCGCACACGTGTGTATATGTGGGCGTATATGTACACAGTGCACAGTACCCCCTGTGGGGCCAAAAGTAACAAAGCAGTACACCTTACACTGCCGCTTGCAGGTCATCACAGGATCTTTGCAAATTTGTCATCGCCAGGTCAGCGTCAATTCGTTTGTAAGCTGTGTCAGCTGCCTGTGTGTTATTTGCTCTCTGCTACAAGTGCTTATTCGTAATTTTCGGTTGGCTGTTGTCGCACTTCGGTGAAGGATTTCGGTGGCCCATATTCTGTTTTGTATTGTATTCGCTCCAGGAAAAGCAGCGCATCGCTGCTCAGGGAGCTGCTGCTCAAGGGCGACGGAACGTTGGCATTAGGGTGGCTCAGCGACCTCCTTGATCTGTGGGAGAGGGAGGCGGGTGGCCCGCAGGTCCCCAATCCGGGATTGGCACTCGCGGGCCCCAAGGCACAGCACAGCGGCGCGGATCGCACCACAGGCCACATGCCGCGTGCTCCAGAACACGACAGTGTCCAACAGGAGCAGGAGGCGCGAGGCGCACGTTCTTCCAAAGAGGACAGCGAATCTGCGTCCGCAAGCGGGCATGATGCGGCGAACTCCAATTCAACGGCGGAGTCGGGATGGGGCGCGCATGCGGGCCAAGTGCCGTCGCCAAACGGCTGCCAAGGGAGCTGGAGCGGTGCCGACGCGTCGGGCGCGCTTTTGGCCTCGTCCAACGGCGCGCTGGCCGCGGGGGCAGGTTTTGGGTACGCCGGCGAGAACTCGAATGGCAGCCGCGAAGAGCGCACGCGTCCGTCGGCGGACTTCGGCAGGGTCGCTTCGCACAACGGCGTCGCGTCCCCTGCGACGTCTGCTCCATCCAGCTCGTCGAACGGCAAGGGCGCGTTGGACCCTGGCCCAGCGGGGCCAACCCCAAGCAGCATGAACACGGTTGGCAGATACGAGCACTGGGAAATGCCGGGATCGATCCGGGGCTCTGAGGACGCGCCCGACATCCCGAGGGGCGCGTCGGCGTTTTCGGATTTGGTGCTGTCGAGGCGCTCCACGGCGCTGCGGCGGGTGTTGCTCGAGGCCGACTGGCCGGCGCTGCTGAGGCAGCTGCACGAGCCGGAGGCGCGCAGGTGGAGGGGCCTGATGGCCGGTCTCCTGGCCACCTGGTGCTCCGGCGCGCTTCGGCGGATTGCCGGGCTGCCCAGGGCGATGCTGAGCGGCTCCTGGAGGGCCTCTGGCAGGGACTTGGAGGTGAGCAAGAAGCTGCGGCTGGACCCGCTTTGCCCGATTGGCATCCTCCTGGCGGTGCTGGCTGTAATCTGCTGCAGGGTTGCGTCGAAGCGCTGAAGGCGAAGGTTTCCTAACGCTGTACATTCAACCCTTGTGCATCAAACAATATTTGCCGTCGCGGTTTGTGCTCCGCACTGTTTTCAGAGCGTTGTTGTTTGACGCTGCTCCGCAAAAAACTTGTTAAAAAAGCGTTATTTATTTTATTGTTTTCCCCGCACAGAAAGGCCAAGCGTTACGCTGCTGTGCGAAAGGGTTGAATATACTACGTACATACGGTATTACGACAGGAATGTGCACGTCACCGTCTGTGCTATATTCGCAATACATCATCCATCAACACGCATCATGGCCACGTCCAGGGCCGCCCAGCAGAAGCGCTGAAAGGTGGTGGGAAGTTCATCTGTGGTGGTGGCGGATCAGCTGGCGTTGCTTCTGCTGCACCTCGAGCCCGAACGGCCACAGGATGGAGAATGCTCTCAGCAGTGCTCCCAAGTGTTACGCTGTCCCACTGTGTGTGACGCAAAGGGAATACTTGCAGTACGTTGGCCCATGTCTCGCAATGATTACCAAATACGGGCTAACGTACTGCAGGGATCCCAATATGGCAAGATGCAATCGTGGCCTTGCTAACTTTCGGGCAGCGAGCAGCGCAGAATCTTGCACGCTGGCATGTGTGCCATCAACAAACCACAACACGTGTTATTGTTGTTGCAGCGAATTGTTTACATTCGATGCTATTTCCAGCTTGTTTAGCCAGATCATCCAGAAGGCAGCAGGCATGCATGTTCGTGATCACTCAGTTGCTGAGCAATTGTGGACTGTCCAGATTGCGACGCGGAGATCCTACAAAAAACGCGCCAGGCTGCTCCTGGGCGCGGCATTCTCCAAAATACACAGGCGAGGCCCTGCGGCCTACTTCCTTCTGGCGCTCCTGTGCTGCAGGGTGGCCCTTCTGGCGGTCAAGACTGCGGTGCTGAAGAGAGTGCGACCTCGGCCAGCCATGTGATACATTTTCATCATGTTCCTATTCTGAGTCACGTAACATGCTCTCTGACTTTGTCGCCCACCACAAGATGGATTGGCAGGGCTTTGCCGTTCAAGGATGAGCGTCATCGGAGGAAGGTTGGTGCGTGGTTGAGCTGCGAGGGCAGTTCGCGGACGCAATTTTGGAATCCGAAAGGCATGGTTCAAGCTACGGTTGTTTCAATGACGGCCCATTGTCCATTCGCACGGGGATTTCGTATCGATGAGGCCTGGGCATGTGCGAGTATAAATCATGGCACGAGAAAGGGCCCTTGCTGTTAGATGGACAGCTCTGAGAGGGTGCGTGTCATACATCCTTGCATTCGCTCTCAGGTTCACTTCAGATGAACATCGAGCTAGCAAATGTATGGATGGCCACCTCCCACTCCACACCCATTACCCAGTACTCATTCCCACCAGCTTGTTCAACGGTCTTGAAGTCAGAAAGTCATGTTTTGAAATCAACGTCTCTACCAAGGGGCACTGGCACCTTGTGTCCTGTTCTATGAGCCAGACGACCATCCTTGCTGCCAACTCCCCGCCTGCAATCAAATGGTACTGCCGCCTGCCAACATTTAGATGGATCTCGACCTCCATTGCTACCACATCAGCCCATTCAACGCCCAAGAAAGCGATCACCGCGTTGTCCCGAAAGGCAGAGCTCAGCCATGCGACGCCAAGCGCCATCTCAGCGGATGTCCCTCTAATAGAGCCTCGGAAAATTGGGCGCACAAGCCAGCAATATCATGGGTACGTTTCCCGCTGATGACAGGAAATGCTCAAGCTGCAAAGCACAAAGCACTGTCCTGGTCGAGGGCGATTGTCGCTGATTGTGCAGGGCCACTGGCGGGCTACCACTGTTCCTGACTTCACTTCGAATGGTGGGCATGGCTGTGTGGCAGGGCAGCTTGAAATGGAACGCGAAAACGGGAAACAACGGACAGCCCCGGGCTCACGTGTATGCGATTGCCGTCTGCAATGCTAACAGGCAGATCAGTGACAGCCATGACAGCCCGTACATGAGCATGCGGATGAGGAAGAAGAGGCCAAAGCTCCACGCAAGCCCCAGGCGGTCTGCGCCGAACCTCAGGTTGAACCTGCGCCCAAGTGAACAAGGCTCATGGTTGCATTCTTCCCTGGATGCCTGGGCATCCTCGTTCCAGCATGACCGAGTCCAAAATGGCGTTCGTCATGCCCCCAGTGCGGAACAGGGCATCAAGCAATATCCCAGGAGATGGATGCCGCCAACTTGACATGGTTCACTTGCGGCTGGAAATATCGTATCAACGTAGGCCTGACACAACGAGTCATGGCGCATGATCACTTCACAGCTCTTATGTTGCCCGTACGGGTCCCTTCGGCTTTGCGTCCGCTTTCTGGTTTGCTTTCTGGCCAATTCGTTGTCACCCTTTGAGAGTGACAATCCTCCCATTTGTCTCGGAAACAAAAGCAACTGGGAGATTTGCACACCACCAACCCCAACCGGTCCAACATATTCTAGACATTCAGCACGTGAAGTAATTCAACAAGTAACAGAGAATACCAACACATGTTATTGCGTACGACATACTTCACATATTGAACCCGTTGAAGCTAAATGTATTGTGTCAAGCACATTGCAGTACAATATTCAGGCTGGCTCTCTTGAAGCGCACGGCTTGAGCAGTTTTGTGCCCACCCACCTGAAATGGGGCTTCCTCGACTTCACGTGTCCCATCACCCAAAACGCCAGAGGCACAATAAACCGCACAACCACCTCCTCAGACCACTCCCTAACCTGCTCGCACAGTAAATTCCGCCACGTGACCTCTGTTGGCTCGCCAGCATCGGACGCCGGCCGGCGCCTCCAGCCCCTCTCATACATCGGCGTGTCCAACCTGCAACAGCCATTTCTCCACCTTGAGGCACTGCTCGCAGAGATGTTTTGGAGACTGGGGTGTTCATGGGTATGTTCCAGTGGTAGCGGGGCCGTCCGTACGAATTGGGTTGGGCCATGCCGGTGCAGGCGCTAGGAAGAATGGCGCATTGGCTGCCTTGGGGGTGCGTTTGGCAGTGTCGTTGGCTGTCACCTGCAACACGACCGGGGACGCTTCCGGTCATTGTTGACGTGCCTGAAAGAATGAATGCATCCTTGAAGGCAACGCGAAAGTACGACACAGTGGTCGTGCCACATGTGTCTATTGAACTTGAATTGTCAGACAGCATCAGGTTTCTAGAGGCTTTAGCACGTCCTCACACTGCTTTGCAGAAACACATTAAACTCAGTGTCATCATTGTTGAGGTGCATGTCGTTACCAATGCACTTAACTGTGGCATTGCACCACTCAGGTTTGCTCCATTGTTTCTCACTTTGGTTCCCGCTCTAATAGATGGATTAATGTGCCAGTTAATCGGTCATCATAGAAATGACTGGCACGCTGAATGCCATTTCGACACGCACAATGCCTCCATTCCCACCATCCTGCGCTGCTTTGGGCCCCACACGCATGAGCAATGCCCTGCCCACTGCACAGATGCGATCAAGGCGCAAATCAGCGACGCTGCAACTGCCAGGCCAAACGCTCTTCTCTTGTTGATTCCAATGCGCAAATCTCCCTCACTGCTTCAGATGGTTTATCGTACCATAGATTTTGAAACCCTTCCGCATCGGAAAATTTGCCGTTACGTTTTTTTGCTCTGCATCTTTTAGAGCGTTGCTTTTGATTTTGTACTTTGCTCCACAAAAGCTCTGTTGAAAGAATGTCATCTATTTCATTGTGTTCTCCGCAACAAAAGGGCCAAGCGTTACGTTACAATGCGGAAGGGTTTCAAACCCTAAGTACCTGGAGCATCAAGCTGCGACACACATCACCACATCACCACAGCAGCTCAACTCCTGGACACCGAAAGCTCAATACGGTCACAAACGCTGCAAGAACAAGAAACTGTTAATTAAGCCAACAAAGCCCAACATTGCCCATAAGGCCCCAGGGCAGTGTTTCGTCACGTTCACGTGCAAACTGCAATGAAAGGATTTTTCGGAAACAAAATAGCCAACAAGCCAACCTGCAACGGACGCCAGGGGACCCATCTCGCCGGGGCGAGTCCAGATCGCCGTCCTCGGACCCCCGCCAGTGCCGGCCGCTCGACCAGCCTCCCGGAGGGGCAGCTGGCAGGTCGAACAACTCATTCAGCCGGTCCGACAGCACCACCAGGGGCTCCACCAGCCAGGTCACTTCAGAGGACGTGATGGGCCACCGCATGGCATCCCCCGCGTCATCGTTGAACGTGTGTAACAGGGACTCATCCGTGGGCAGCATCTCGGGCGGCGGGACGGCGTCCATGGGCAGCACCCGGCGTGCGGTGTCCTGCAGCTGCTGGAAATACCTTCGTTTCTTGCAGTCTGTGGCAGTAGAAATCGGCGTTTTGCACATTTCCTAGCTTACAAGGTGCTATATTGCAGAAAACTGTGCATTGGGGTGGTGAACTGTATTAGGATTGCATCCAATTGTGTACTTTGGGCGTTTCGCTGCATGTCAAAGTGCAAACACATCTATCTATACACGTAGACCAGCCTAGGCACATCAATTGTGTGAAGTTAAGGTTTCTCGACCTTGCTGTTGGTGCCAGTCTTCACCAGTGATGGTCATCACCCTCATGAGGCGTGCATGAGTGTCAAATCCATGGCAACAAGAGTAGCTCCAGTTGCCGTTCGTATCTAATCTGAAGCACAGGCTGCTGTTCGCATCTGATCTGACATTCTGACATCACGTCATAGTGTTTTTCATGAAGGTGGTTGATGAATTCCTTCCTTGCTTTGCCAGTTGCAATTGACTTGAACAGCGCCCCTGCAGAAGTTTTTAGCAATTCCACAGGGCCCAGCTTGGCCCATACTTCCTCTGCCCCAAAAGAATGGTGGTCAACAAATCGGCGAAACTAGTTTTGGATGCTTTTAAACCATACAAAGAAACATATGCAACGGAAAATCCAGGTGCCACACCTTACACCTTTAGGACACACACCCATCTGCCACAAATTCAATCTCAGGCCATTTCACCGTGCCTCAAAGCAGGTTGCATCAGTCACCTAGTTGGGCCTAGCAGCCACTTCCGACACGGCCTTCTCCCAGATTTGCTTTTGCCGGGGCAACTTGAAGCTGTTGTTACTTTCTGTCTCCAGTACGCACTCCATAACAACGAACAGCAAGTGCTTCAAAGCAGGGGCTGCAAATCGCAATTATCAGGGGCCAGGCCTTTTCTGAGCGACCTTGAGATTTGCACAATATTTGCTCTGACATTCCAATGTTTGAGAGGTTATATTTCCCTCAGTACTTAGCCAATTGATCTAACAACTGGTGAAGACCACAAATCATAACTGCCATCCATTTTGGGTCAGAGTAAGTGAATCTTAGTTTGGAGACGCCAACTGAGTCTTTGAGCACATTGCACTGTTGTTCGTACTGGTCACTGTGTTGTACACCATCCTACCAAATTCGTACCATTTCCCCGCCATCACAGATAGGACACCTACACAGAAGCCCTGGACTTCTGCATCAGCGGTGTTTGGTTAAGCCACATGACAACCTGCTGTGCCACTGGCAGCAGCTTTCAAGCTTCATAGCAGTGCCAAGGACAGGAACGGAGTGCGAATTCGTCATCGATGGTGTGTACCAAAGGTAAAGAATCGGTGCTCCTTCTGGTTAGGCTTCTGAGATACTTCTGACGTACTGCTAAATACAGGCAACAGACTCTGGGTTGAGATGCCACTTCCAACAGTGGATGCTATCCTTTCAGGTTCGCTAGTGCTGCGATTACGTTTGGCAACATATTAGGAAATTGCAGGCATTCCCTGGCAGTTTGCGCTCTGCTCTCAACACTCCAAACCCAATCCAGCAGCAGTGCATTGCTACACCAACGTCAACTGTGACCTATTTTTCACTTCTTACTATACTGACGGCTCCCACATTGTTATATCTGATATTGTTCGGTGTCTGAGGCTATTCGATCACCTTTGTCAGCCGCAATGAGGACCTCCTGCACCATCCATGCAGCTCCCTGTCCATCCGTTCTGAAGAGTCTGTACTCGCCTGAAACCTGGATCAGCAGCACAACCATTTCTGACACGATGCACAACCGTAGCAATTCTCCTTTATGCCATAAAGGACATTGCTGACAGCCAACATTCCCAACGCTTCAGAAGTACAATTGAAGGGAACAATGTGGCAGTCTTCTGGCAAATGGTGCTTTGCCAGCATAACATGTTTTCACCACACATGAAAATCATTGGCATCGAAACATGTGAAGCAGATTGTGCTTAGGACAGCTTGGTGGCAGGCAGGATCATCATGATGTTCGAAAACAGCAATGGGTGCGAATGGCCCTTGCACCACCCGACAGCTGTGAGCCACCTGCACACACGAGTGCGACCCCTCAAGTTGCGCAGGCCTTCAATTCTCGTGCCAACCCCCAGATTAACCTCCGCTGATTGGCCAAGAGGGAAATTAAAGTACATGCTAGAACAAACAAAGGTGTAGGAGCAAAGTCTGTCATCTGCCCCATAGATGCAACAAGTGTTTTGTCAATTGACGACACATGCACTCAAAAGTGTATTGCCCTTCTTTCTGCACGTTTGCTGGCCAGGCAAACTTGATCATGCCACCCTCTGTTTGCCTGTCTAGCATCTGCACTCAGCGCTCGGCAACACACAGCTGGAAGCCCAATCCTGACTAAGCATTGCATACAACAGAGCTACCAAAGGCACAAGCATCATAACTCCCCTTGAGCTGTGGTGCCTTCCCTTCTGTCACCGGCACTCACCGGCAGCACCTCCTGACTCATTCCACTCTTGGCCGATCTCTCCCAGTCCACAGCCTGCTCCCTAAGGTATGACAGGAAGCCCCGGCCAAACCTGCCATCGGCCTCCGCGCCGTGCCCCCCCAGCCATCGGCTGTAGGCATCCTCAACGTCGCCCAGCAGCTGCAGCAGCAGCGGGGATGCTGCCAGGGCACTGAGCACCCGGACCAAGTCACGGATGGCGGTGTCAGGGCGATAGGACATCCGGTTCCAGGTGAACTGAACGAAGAGTGGCACCAGAATGCAGTAGAACGGCAGGTTGGCCAGCACGTGGGGCTCCCAGGTGGGCGTGTACACGCCCTGTGGGGGGAAATAGTTACAGCCATCAGAAGCCAAGCACATGAACTCGATTGGATTTTGCATGTTCAGGGCAGGATAGGGGTTCCAGCCCCACTTGTAATTGCAGGTCCAGTCAGAAGGCGGGGATATTGTGTGCATGCAGGGTACAGAGCGCAACCCAGCATTTGGTTCACGCCACCACTAGCTTCAAGCTCACAGTAAGTACCCCAAACAGCAAACTTACAAAAGTTGCATTGCCTTGTGGGGGACCGACTGCAGTCATTGCAAGCTGTGCTTTTCAACATGCCCTGCCAACAATGGGGCTAAGTGGCACTGTGGCAGGCCACATAGCTATTCGAGCAGTGTGTCTGTCCAGAGACCCCAACGACATGTCTCAAGCAGAAGCCAAACACACCATGCTGCTCGCATCAAGTTAGGCTGTCATACTGAAACCCACCGGTGGCGACTTGGCCTGCCCCTCCCCACGCCTGAATCGCTGGAGCTGATTGGTGATTGGCGTGAAGCTCTCCCGGGCAGGAGACAATTGCACCACAGGCTTCTTGACCCCCAAGGGGGGATTCCAGGGCGAGAGGTGTGTCAACAAAAGGTCGGTGATGGGGCCCAAAGATGCAGAGCTCTCGGGCTTGTGATGACAAAGGGTTCGCCTGGCAGAGGTTAAATTCAGTGGTTGCTTGTGTCAGAAGAATGGCCCAACAGCAACATCATCTCAAACAGCACAGCAGCAGACACTATTGAAGGAGGTCTTCAAGGCAGTGACATCGGATGCAATTGTTGATGCTCATTTTGGAGTCCCATTCCAATGCACATCATGCCCGTCGTCTTCAATCCCCAACACCGGGAAGTGGTGCACCATTATGTTCAGGTGATTTCAGGAACACCTGCAGTACTTTAGAGCAGCCCCAGCAGAAATAGGATGTGGACATATCTCTCAAGGCTACAAAAGCCACAGTGGCAGGGCATCGTAGCAAAGCAGGAGCCAGAAATCTGTGGTTTATATATCACCATCCCTCTGTGGGAGGCAACATTTGCATAATGATCTTGATGCGGAAGAACTTAAGTATGTGCCAAATACCTGCCTTTGCCACCTTGCTGTTCAAGATTTACCATACATTGATATCACGCACCTTGTCATGGCTGACATCAAGGATGCAACAGGTACACCTTGTCAACAGTTTTAGTCACAGCGCTGCACCACATCCACAGGTGGACAACACTGGCTGGAGATTACATCCACTGTGGCTTGCAACTGAACAGATTCCTTGCACAGCGCAGATGGTGGTGAGGACAGAAATGTCCTGTCTGTGCTTGTCTAGTGTCCCCTAAACATGATTCTGTGCAGTGGCCCTGCCCAGTGCTATCATTTCCAGGTTCCCACTGGCCTTGCAGGTGCCTTCGGAGTTGCAAACCCGCTGGAGATCGAACAGCACAGTTGGGAAACACAAGAATTCCAAGAGTTAACACTCCATGTGATCCCATCCACATCAGCATCGCTGCCCATTGGGATGGGGGCAGCACATGGATTCTCAGTTATGACTTGAATCTTTGATCATCTTATTATCTTATTCGAGTATTAAATTGACATTTGTACACCAAGCATGATTGTGAACACCCAAAGAATGTTTGGGGCGCAACAGAAGATCTGAACTACACCAGAAACCACAAGCCCCTGATGCTGATCATTTTCTCACCTGATCAGCCTGTAGAGCCGCCTGTACAGCACCTGTGCCTCCACCGAGCCCGGTCCCGTCCCCAGGGGCCCGTGGCCAATGGGCACGAGCAACCTGCCGATGGGCGCAGGGGGTGTGTACATGGGTATGTGGGGCAGCCAAGGGACGTCTGCCAGAGCTGGCCTGGGAGGTCCCTGCTTCGCGGGGCTGGCAGACTGGGGCATGATAGAGTTTACATGCCTAAAGATCACCCGGATGCAATCTAGCATCTCTTTTGTGGGTGCCCGATACGATCTTTCCCTAGTGAGCACAATCTTCAAGGTCAGTGTCCCTCAGGGACAATCAATGAGTCCCCTTATGAAAACTAGGCATCACAAATGGGGCAGTCGCTGTTACAGATATTATGTCACAACATTGCCAATGCTGGACATATTTATGAGGGTCCACCTTGAAAAAACATAGCATGGGCAAAGAGTGCTTGCCACCATCCCAGATGTACAGAGCAGTGTTTGCAGTAAGAGACAAGATAAGGACAAAGCAATGTTCACAGCCACCCATCCCAAGGGCCTGAAATGATCAGTTGGGCGAGCGCCTTGGTACTATGGACATGTTGCATGATACATTCATGCTGATGAATTCCTTAATCACATAGTGTTCACTTAACCCGACCCCACTCCCGACAGCATAGACATGATGTCAACAGCCTGTGCCACCTTTCGGCGATGTAGGTCAGAAGCAACAATCAAGAGATGTCCGTGGTAGAGAGAGGTTCATGTACAGAGGTGGCTGCTGACTGGGAGCAATGGAGTTATCAGAATGTAGTGTATAGTATGACACATTGAAAACTAGGCAAAGCATGACATAACCTCATTTTGGGTCCATGCTAGCCAAGTCACAATTGTGTTAGGTGTCTTTCTGTTAAGAAGCATTTACATTCACTATCACCTATGCCAAAGGCAGAAAGAGGGCTCACCGCAGGAGCTCAGCACGTTGCACATTCTTCCCTTTAGAGTCAACCATCAGAGGCTCCTGGTCGTCAGTCAGCCACAGCTCCACCAGAATGAATAGCAGAAGTCTACCATCGCACTTGAAATCATCCCCTTCAAAATGAACGGACAGAGGTCTATTAGAGGCACACAACATTCTGAGGACAACCCTGGATTGCAGCTTGCTTCACAGGCCAAGAAAGCAGCAGCATCTTTCGAATGTATTTGTGCTTGTGTGACAAAAGCACCCCCTGTGCAACTTGCAGGCAATGGCAGGCAGTCGCCCATGCACAATATTTGTATTCTACCCGTGTGGTTGCAGCATTTGTTTACAACATCTTGTGGGTGAAGATGAAAGAATTCCAGAACAGTCGTCGATGCATGGAAATGTGTCGCTTGGATTTGCCAACTGTGGCTGAGAACATCGGCTGCACATTTGACAACATGTGATCCCCCAATTCTACCTGCACAGACACCACAGCAGGGAGCCCCAGGACAACAAAGCAAACAACAGAGGGCAAGCAGGGCATAACATGGGGTGTTGTCACAAGTGAAAACACAACAGAAACAAACAACATTGAATAACGAACTACTCGCAATTGGCTTCAATATGCCCTTGAGTGCAGCAAATCCTGAACACAGGCAATTCAGCCCCTGAATTGCTTGAACATGTGTTAAGGCCACTCATCATATTACCATTCGGTTTTACTAATTGGCATTTTGCAAGTATGCCATTATTCAAATTCATCATTATTCACTTAACAGTTGCCATTCACTACTCATCAATCCATTTTTCCTTGCCAATGCAGCTCTCCATCAATTCAGCACCATGCTCGAGTCCCACCATGGCGGCCATCACCCAGATGGCCAGTGGCTGGACCCTCCACAAAAGGTCTGTCCCGTGGGAGCAGGAACTCAACATATCGGCTGACAAGTCGCAGGTAAGTTGAGCCCTCGGGCTGGAGGCCATGCTGGTGCGGTGTCAGACCATGCAAGAATTGCTGCGGCAGCTGCCGGAGACGTTGGGGGCTGGAAATGGGCCCAGCACTGAGGGTGCGGGCCTCACTGCACCACAATTTTCAACTTTAATTTAAGTTTCATAGTGTTTATGTGAGTGTTTGTGTAAATGGATATCTTGTATAATTCCATGGTTTGCAGTTGTTAGAATAGCCATGACAAGCCCATGCACCTTGCTGGCGATGACACAGAAACTGTCAAGCACTGTGTGTTCAGTGCACCAAAATCATCGTTCCACACACCAAGTGGCTGTCTGTCATGAGAAAGGATGGCATGCCAAATGAGAAATGTAACATACATCATTACAAATAGTTCCTTACAATCTCGCATGGCTTTTCTCAATGTGGCTGTGTTCACAATTGCCTCTTTAAAAAGGCATTGCATGGAATTTTATGTCACCAACACATATCATTGAACTGTGAACAACAAAGTTCTGGGTAAATGTGCCACTGGCTCATCGGCTAAACTACCAGCAACATCATCGACTACAATATTCTCTTATGAGCAGTACAGTGCTGAAAGGGCTCATTGCTGGTAGCACACGCTTCTGCAGCCCATCCAAGAATAAATGGGCAAGCCCATGCCACAGGTAGCCTTTGCAGAAATGATGGCCCACTGATCGGCATGGAAATATGAAAATGGACATTTCTGGCACATCTTACAGGGGCCCACGGTATCATATTCCACTGGTGCTCCACAGGTAACGGACAACAATAATGTCTGCATGTGATCACTTTGTGCATCTCCAAGCACGTTCTTGTCAGGTGCCACAACATCCACATCTCTTTCGACAGGATGGGGCCAGCACCCTGACTCTGAAAATCAACAGCAATGCGCACTGCAAACAGCAGCACAACCAGAATTGGTGAACACACACACAGCACACAGACGAGACAATCGCGGAACAGAACACAAACACCACTGAGCATTGGAATTGTAAAATATACAGGTGGCACCACTGATGGCGGCACATTCAGGCTCCAACCAGGCAAGTACTGTGCACAAACTGAAATGGGCATTGGCAATATGTGGCTGCAGCACGGACGCGCAAGCCCCACAGCATTTGGCACTGCGCTGGGTTCAAATTTCTGGCACATTAGATGTGATCAGAGTTGCCAAATCTGTTCTCATATCATTTTCAGCCTCACCGGGTGGATCGTGGCGCCTTCTGGGTGATGTAAAACACGATCCAAAACAGGAACCACGTGGGGAGGTGGGATTGGATCTGGACTTCGCCGCTATTCCTATCATGCACAATGCAGCCCCGGTACTGTGGCCATCGCTCCAGCAGCCTCATGCCCTCAGGGAATGACAGGTGCATCTGGATATGAGATGCAGCAGTTCAAGGACTGAGTTAGCAGGTGACCACATGCACCTGTGCAATGGTTGCAGGCAGTCAATGGGCATGGAAGTCAATGCAGACATCAAGGGATTCGCTGCTGAGACAGACAAGCATGTCATACGAATGTCTCCTAACCCCAACCCTTTCCCTTTCTGAGCAAGAGAGAAGGTGATATATGGTGTAGAGTCTCTGACCCCAGAAGCAGAACACAATGCAACCAGCATCACTCGTTGCAAGAAACATACTAGCAGGGAACAAGTGCAGACAACGAATGTGTAAAAATAGGGAGCGGATACAGGTTCATTCTAGTGCATAAGAAACATTAACCATTCAAAAATAACGGACTGTGCGCGTGCAGCCAGCAAAAGAGTCCAAGTGTATGCAAGGCACAACTTCAAAATAAGTACAGTAGGGGAAGAGTCAGGAAGAGAAACAGCAAACGTTCTAGAGTCAAGGGCATTTAGGACAAAGGCAAAGACTGCTACAGTCATGCTTGCCCAAAATTAGAATTGATGCATGTGGCACTCTGTCGCCTTGTAGATGTTTGACTCATGCATTGACATGGCTATTAAGGGCGGATTCAAAGGATTCTTTCATACTGCATAGACAAGGCTTGTCAACTATTACACCAAGCATGTCTGCAGCCAGTTCTTGCAGAATATCGAGCAGGGAACAATTAACAAAGAATGGCTAAGCCAGCGCAGTAGTAAACGTTATTCCTGAAATGGGTCTGATCCTAAGAACTGCCTAAAACCTTCCTCTTCAACCCTACCAAAACCTTCGGCCTGTTTTAAAATTTTTTGTTCAGACACAATGCGGCGTTACCTTGGAAAGAACGCTGAAAGGCCAGGTAGACAAGTGACCTGCTAAGAAAAGGCGCAGGAGAAGAGGGAGAGACCAACAGGCTGTACTGCACAAACAAACTGCATACTTTCTGGTTGTACAACTGGGTGGTATGTGGAACTATTGTCTTGGGAAACCACAACAGTAATGTCTGGATGTTTCCACAGCTGTACTTGAAATGTGCAAGGTGTTCAGTTATCACGACCTTCTTGCCAGTATGATTATAATCCATGGAAAATTCTGAGTGCACAAGGTGATGATGGGTGCTGTTCGCACCCAATCGAAAGAGCTTGTTCCAAGAACAAACTCCCTTTGCATTACATTCGGCTTCTCAGCATCAGGCTCTACGCAGTCGTGGGGCCTGGGGTCAACCTTGCATCATGGAGTACACAGTTTTCGATGAAATTGTATTTATGCAGAGATGCATGGCACGAGTACTGTGTTTCACTATGCTGTTTGCAAGGGTACATCCACTGTACACTGTGTGCCCTTATCACATGGTTTGGGCTGTTCCCTTTTTCCCAAACATTGTGGGGTGGACTGCTCTGGATGATGATGATAGCATGGACTGCCGAAAACTTTGGCACTGTCTTTTGACTTCAGTTCAGTAGGGACTCGAGCAAACATGCACTCAAAATGTTGGTTCCCAGAGCACAAGACCATGTTCTGTGAGAGTGTTCGTGCAGTTACAAACCTGAGTGATGTGCGGCAACCTCTCCACAGGGATGGCATACCGGCAGTAGTTCCTCCCATTTTGCATCGTATGGAAGAGACGTCCTGTGAGAAGACCATGGAGACCTTCAGTAAATGCACATATCACACAAGCAGCTGGTGCAACAAGACACCATTCCTGTGCATTACGGGCAATCATAAACTGCTTTCACATCTGCACATGTGTTAATACAAAATGTTCATGGTCTATTTCATCACTTAACTGTCTTGTCAGCACAAATGTTTTGATATTGTTTCAAAAAACTCTTCATAATAACGAATCCTTAATCCAGAGAATGGCAGTTTCCAATTGCATATAGGTATGTATTGCTGTATGTTGCTGCTCTATTGCTGTATCGCTATATACCATTGTCTATTTCTGTGCACTGCTATACAGAACAGCAGTAAGCAAACTGATATCCTAAGAGAATCTGCTGTACAACAGGCATTCCACCCCTTGCCCTTGTCCCAAATAGATTGAAAGGTGGAAGGACCTCATTTTTGCTCTGCACTGAGAAATGGTGCAACCAAAGGCCTGCCATCACAGATACTCATTTGCAAGGCATTCAGCGATGCTAAGATGGTCAACATGGCGCTGGCATAGACTGTGTCTGATGCACACAAGGAATAGCACACCATCCATTTTCATCGTGGGAGAACAGGGAGACAAATGGGTGGGGAACGGGACTTCACCTTTTGGAGACATAAACTCAAGCAGCACTTTGGCATCGGCTTCATATCCTGGCTAGAAAAGGCCACAACAAGATCCAATCAAGCAGCAAAACCACCACGGGCAGCAGTGCCTTATGCTGACAAATGAGGGTCAAAAGAAACAAATGTACCAATTTGATGCACAGCAGATACAAATACCACATAAATAGCAGGGACACATGATGAGCCATTTGTGATGGGATCCACGTCACACATCCCCCAAAACAGCAACAGACAGCGCCCGAATGGTGCAAGGCTGGTGTGCTCCTACATTTGTTCTTATTGGCAATTCCTGCCTTTGTGTCTATTTGTGGACAGGAGGAACTGGATCAAATATGTGCCTGATACACTTCTGAAATCTACGCACTTTGGAGGGAGGTATTTGGCATGTGAATTTCGCACCTGATTGACCAGCATCATCCAACAGATGGCGCCGTAGGTCTCGATGGAGAACACACGCTTAAGTAGCGGTCCCAGGAGCTCAGGGAGTCGACGGTTGTCGTAGCTGAAGGCAAACAAGAAGCCGTGAGACGCGGCTTCATCACTTGCTCAGCCGGAGACCTCTGCGAAATGTGCCAGAGCATGGAAGGAGCCTCACAAACACTCTTGCGGGGGAGCAGGTGCACGAAAAGGCAAGAAAAGAACACCAGAAAGGGCAAAGGAAAGCAGGTCAATGCAACTCCAGCGGCAAAAATGTGTCTGGGGTTCTGTGTCTGCCATAACAATGTTTCAGGAGATCTCCCAATGCAGTAAAAGAAGGAAAGCACACACAAAGAGGGGGTGTCGCAGGGCATGCTCCCTTTGTGAGGACAGCCATTGACATTCGCCGGTCCATCGGGACCTTTGATCAATCCCGCCCGAGTCACCTCCGGTTAAGATTCCCCGCCCCGGCACGCCGCATCAGCCCCACCGCCAGTTCCGAAACCGACGCGATGCCATTCCCAACCCCAAGCCAACAGATCGCGCTTCGCCAAAGGCCGTTCCAACGGCAGATGCCGCGCCAATCGGCCACAGTGCCTTGCGACAACAACACCCGCCACCTCGTAGCCGCAACGACATCTACCACCAGACGCCACCGCAATCCAAAAAGCGCAATTCACACATCCCACATCGCCATGCACCCGTGCAGAGCCTCCCCCCAAATCCCGACCCCACGCCCCCCATTGCCGCCACGCCTCTGGGCACCGCGCGTGCCCGGCGCTGCTAAACAGAACGACAGAATGCGGCGGCGAGCGTCGACTCACTATCCGTCGTCGAGGAACTTCTCGACGGCCTTGCAGCCGCTTGCGACGCTGCCCGGCCTCGCCTCCTTCCTACTCTCCAGCATCCGCTTCAGGTCGTCCATGGCCACCGCGGCCGCCCGGGCGAGGCTGAAGGCCTGGGCGGCTCGCCGTCCCCAAGGGCGCTATACCGAGCGCGGGGTGCGCGAGGCTTACCGCCGAAAAGGGCGGGGGGCCGTCTGCGTCGCCGTCAGCACGCACTGCAAATTTGCAGATGCTGACACGGCCTTACTGGAGCCCCAAGGTCATGTAATTAGTCCACCTGCCTTTTCCGTGAATCCCCCTCCTTGTTTCGGACAACCCAAACCTGCAAAGGGCGGCGGTCCATTCTGGCCGTCATCCCCGGAGATAGCGCAGACAAATCACCCCTGAACGGACAGCTGAGCCATGTCGACAGCCTCAGCACCACGTCAGTTGAGGGGTCACTGAACGACCAAACTTTCGCCCCTCCCACGAGCTGGCTCTTCACGAAGAACTGCTTGTCGCGACGACGACGACCACCAAAAATAGCGGCGACGGCAAGGGCAAGCTTCAAACGGGTAGCAAACGTCCCACTGCCAGCCAGCCATGCAAATACGCTTGCGTAAACTCTCACAGCTGCCGCTCAGAGCGCCTCACCCGGTCGCAACTGCTCCTCAACGGTCGGAGAAGTCAAAACGGAAGCCAGGTCCACGGGTTCGGGCTGCCTTGTCCACAGCACATTGGTGTTTGACACGGAAAACGCTTCTCTCCGCCTCGACAAAGCTGTCCAGCGACGAGACTTGGGAAGTTCTGGCTGGCAACTAGACCACTCTGGAGGTGCTGGTCTTGAACGGCAAGGAAACGCCTTGAAAACACGGCCCAGACAGGCCGCGACCTTAGAAAAGGTCGAGCGCTATTGCGCTCAGGCCGTGGCGAACGTTGCGCGCACAGCCAGGGGAGTCAGGCAGCCAGGCAGAACGCCTAGACCGCCGCGAGACACACACACGGACCCCACGCAGTCGTTCTTACAGCTGCCATGCCGAGTGCAACAATGGAGAGTCCCCCACGGCGCTGTCCGCGCCCCTGGTACTTGTAACCTCCCCCGAGTTTGAAAGGCCACCCCATATGAAACAACATCTTTTGATTCCGCGGAATCTTTCCGCCACACTGCCGTGTCACCACAAATCACATCTTTGCGCCCCACTTCCCGGTCACGTAATGCCCCACGGGGCCATCTTCCCATCAAAAGCTACGTGGCGCCTCCGCGCGCCCCTCCTGAGCCCGTCTCACAGCGCCCTATGGCAGGTCGCACGGGGGGCAAACCCCCTCCATCCAAACGGCACCATCGCACATAAATGCCATATCTTGCTTACTAAGGATCCGTTTGAGGTGAAATCTTTTGCAAACGATTTCTTTAAAACACCTCTACGTAACTTGGGATAGCAACAGCATGCTACAAGTTTGACTTGCAACTGATTGATCCTTTCAAATCCAGTCTCGACCAACTTTCACAAGTCCATTTTTCTGCTGATGGCACCCAACCTCCCGTGACAAAACCATGTTGCTCTGAGCTAGAGGCACACTTTTGAGCAGCTTGCATGCCACAGGACGTCAGAATTCTCCAGCGCCATGTCAGGATGACAAGTTCAGTTGCAGTACATAGCATGCCTCTCGCAGCAGCCCTGCGACCTCCCGTTCCCCTCATCCACGGTGCTTGCACTCGCTCGAACTCACGGCGCTCTGCTACACAGCCGACCACGCAGAGGGAAAGGCCTGCCCGTTCGCCAGCAAAAACCCCCCAGCAGCTTCGACTTCGATCCGTTTCCACCGGCGACTTGGCTGTGTGTATGCCATCCCCATCGGTAGCACCATGGTCAGCCACGGCCGTCCCGGCTCGATCAACGGGCATTGCTCGGAAAAACCGACGCAACCCGACTCGCCAAGCCTTTTTGCATCCAATGCGCCCGGTCAGGTCCGGCTGTACAGTTTGCCAAAGCAAACGCACGCGCCCAACAGCGACCTGGGTGCTTCTCATTACTTCACGGTGTTTTCCAAACGTGTCTTACGCCGGTGTGCCCGTGATGCGCTGCCACATGCTGGAGCTGTGTCCGGCATCACAACTGTATTGTTTTGGGTTCTTTGGGCATCCAGTGAGGCTGCCGTGGTCTCTTTTTGTCACTGACGTCATCTTTTTGCATTTTGAGTGCCTTGGCCTTGAATTCCTAGAGAACTCTGGAGCACCCCTGGTTGATGTTTTGGGGTTTCTGCCTCATTGAGCGCCAACCTACTGGATGGAAATCAATGTGACGAAGGTGCTGAGGCTGTCGACATCCCCTCTGCACCATTTCTGGATCGTTCGGGTCGCCAGCTGAGTGATATCCTCAACTTACTAGTTTTTTAATTAGCCCAATTTATTGGCTACCCGGACAAATCCTAAACTACTGACGCACTGACAGGCGTTGTCTTTGTCAGCACAAGAAGAAGGGATTCTCATGGAAAGGACAGAGGGACCAATACATTCTCAACCCCAAGAGACACAATCCACTCAACTGCAATCAGTTGCTGTCTGCCTAGTGCTGCGGCCTACAGGCCCCCTCAGGCGCTGCCGCCCCTCTACCCTGCCGTCCTTCATCGGCGGTGCAGTTGGGTTGCAGCAATGTGGTGAAAGGATCATGACACGCGGGCTGGATGAGTGGACTGGCTCAAGGAACATTGTGGTTGGGATCTGTCTGTCAATCTGTTGCCTCCGGCTCATTCCCAGACCACCACCACCGGACAGCTTCCCCAGTGGCGAGTCGGCCAGCGGCCTGACAGCGGCGGGTGGCTGTTGGGGGAGATTTGCCTTGATTCAGAACATATTGGCTGTTCTGGGCCTTTGTTCAATTTAAAATTCGAAAAATATGCCGAAAAGGCCAATTTGTGAGGAGCGTTTTGCGCTGACTACCTTATGTCCTCCGTGCGGACTGCGGGCTTTGGCATCCAATCACCAGTGCGGTCTAATTGCTGCAACCGTGATCATTCGCCTGAAACTCGTGAGCTCCTTGGAAGGTACTGTTGCCCCGAAACCTGAACTAGAAAGCACTGGAAGACGACAAACGAGCCTACAGTTCCGGCGCAAAGCATACAGCCCCCCTGTACAGTTGCGCAGATGGGATAGGTGACCAGGGCGGCTCGTGCAGAGACGCCTCCCTTCCGCCGTGCTTTTGGGCCCACCACGGCTGCCCGTTTTCTTTCTGTGCTTGCCCGGCCTCATTCTTCCCTAAAAACACTGTGACTTTTTTTCCTTCCTCTGTTGTAACCGTAACTGATTAAGTATCACTAACAGCTGGACGCGTTAAGTGGTGATGGGACAATAACAACTGAATCAAGGACACTGACGAATGGACCGGGTCTAGGGGACAGAATCCCTGTTGTCCCTTTGCTCGGTCGTAAACCGTTGCCGTGTACTCGAGCGTACGCTCCCCAGTCAGGGGTTGCCACCCCTCGGCCCTGCTGCCTCCGTCACCGCCATTCAGAGTATAGATGTCAACCAAAAAAACTGCCCAACTTCCAACTCATAAAATCCCCACCCGCGCACTGCTGGTCCCACTCAACGGGGCCAGCACCATGGCGGGAGCCGGAAAGCGTCTGCTGGGGATGGCGGGGTTGGCGCTGACTAGAAGCGCCGCCGGCGACGCTCTGGGCCCGCTGGCCTCCTCCTCACTCCAGCAATGCAGAGGGTGCGCGAAAAAGTGTGAAGGGGTCCACACATCCCCAGAGCCAGCTCGAGTGCCCAACCGTCGTCGCCGTTGCTCTGAATCGCGTGCAGGTGGCGATCAAAGTGTTTCGCGACTTGGAGCTGTGCCGTGCGCGATCTGCGGACTGAGCGATCCGAATTGAGATTCGGGATTTCGGCTGGTCACTTGCGGCCCTGCGGTTCCCTCACGATTGTGCGCTGGCCGTGGTGCGGTTCCCTCCACAGGCTGGGTGGGGGCTACGAGGTGTGGGGCAAACCGTCTGCGTACACCGAGGGCACGAAGTTTCTGGGCACCCCGGACCAGCACCTGACGGTGAGCTGACGCGCCGCGCCGATCGCTGCCGATACCCTGAGAGAGGTACTGCGGTCCAGGTTTCGCCATTTTTCAAACCAATGGGGGGCCCGAGTGGATCCTGGCTGGATCCGAACATCCGATGTCCGCAGCGCTGATGGAGTCGCAGTGAATGGATTTGGGGATTGGAGATCGGCCGCTGTCTGGGGATGAGCCGACCGCGAACTGGACGGGAGGAAATTTGGAAGATGCACAAACCATTCGTAAGATGCTGTGGTTCTTCCGCTCTCTGCAGTCGTTGTTGGTGCCGATTCACAAAGGGGATGGTCGCCAGCTGTTAAGCTCAATTGCCCAAATTTGTCCACGTGTGCCTCAGAAAGACAGATTGGGGGTGTCGCACCTAGCAGACATGCAATGCCAAACAACGTTTTCCTGTTCATCGCTCGTTCATTTTCTCCGCTCGTCCTCTATGTCTGGTCGCCAGCTGCGGTATTGCCACTGTATCCCGTTCAATTGCCTGCACCCGTGGCTGCTGGTGTTGCACTTGTTCCTTCAGTAATTGCTTCAATTGCCACAGGCGCCCCAGTCTGGCGAGCACATCTGCCCGATCTTCCTGACTGCATTTTCTAAGAAAATGCAACAAACTGCCTTTTCACCTGAAGCACGGTGACATTGCTCCAGATGCAGTGCTTCAGCTTGCATGTTGCTTTGTGTTTTGAGCCTTCACATTTCAAACGAGACTTTTGCATCGTCTTGCACAGAAAGGAAAGGAGTCTCATATGCCTCTTTGCTCAGGAGGGGAGTGTCCATTTCATGTCATGTTTTCCTTTTTATGGCTGGCAGTTGAGGAGTAAGGGCTGAGAATGGGATTGGCTGATAGGTGTAGGACAAAAGATTGAAACTTGTAACAATGCTGGTTGCCCCCATAGTTGGCTTGTATTCTGCTGGTGCATGAAGATTGAGACAGTGCTTCAGCGACTGTTTACAAGTGCATTCTAACTATGTGCCACACATCGCAGAGCACTGTCCAATAATCTGCAGGATGCTGATGGGCTGGATATCCATTGAATGCTGATGTAGGACTCCAGCTGCACTGAGCACTGGATCCAGACCACAGGTTAGGTCTGGCTCAGCAACTGGAAGGCCTGACTGTTACTGTTTCCTGATGCAGCTGACTGGGAAGCGGCCTCTGTCTCCTGATGTGTTTGAGCTTGAGGGATGGAATCCCCATTACAAGTTTCCCAATGGGGCATTGTCTTCCATAACCAACCGAGGCACTGGCGTGGTCCTATCAGCAGGTGGGTGAATCTGAGGGCAAGGGAGGGCGTCAGGAACAGAGTGTCCCCATCCCACCAGCCTAGCCGCTGGTGCTTCCGCACTCGAATGGAACAAAGTTGTTTTTGTCTACATGGAGTTACACATCACAAGCTCTGCCCAGCGACCAGACAGGTTCAAGAAGCAAAGTAGCTTTGCAGGACACCTGAATACATTTGCTGCAATCCTTTCAGGCTTCTTTAATGGGTGTTGGCAAGAACCCTGTCTCATACAACGGTAGGCTCAGATAACACACACGCAATCCTTGGACAGTTGTAGACATTTTGTTGGTTGACATCCTGCCTGGCACAATGGATATGAGGGCATGAGATCAGTCCGTCTGTCTTTTCCATGAAGATCCCTTCTTGTTTGGACACCCTAGACCCTAAAAACCACCAGCCCACTGATCCACAACGGCCTTGTCAGCGGAAGAAGGGATCTGCATGGAAAAGACAGAGGGACTGATAAACTCTCAGGTATGAGACAGATGATGCAGTGTTGGTGGGTGCTCATTGGGCAGAGACCGCTGTCAGTACTTGCGCACTGTGTGAATGGGCCTGGTTACTCCATGAACGGAAATTGCTGCAGCAAAACAATTTCCCGTGCGTTCTCAGCCCTGGCTGGTTTGTTGTTGTTGTTGTTGTGCCATGTTTCAGGACAAGCTGGTTTTGCTGCTGATGTCAGTCAGATTCGCGATGAGCGCAGGAGGCTGCAAACCATGCCCCGAAAGTTTCGCACAGTGTTTAATTTTGGTCATTTTCTCAAAATGGTCCATCCCAACAACAGTCACCCCATATATCAAAGGAATGAATCAGTCGAATCCAAAACAAGTTGTCATCAAACTAGCGGCCAGCATTAAGTAACTGACAAAAAGCCATGAATGCGGACGATGATTCTAGTTGTTCTACTACTTCTCTCTGTACTTGCTCTGCTTTGATTTCGCAGGCTGCATTGGTGCCGGGCTGGTGGCCCTCACAGGGGACGTCCCCGCCACAGTGGACGTGATCAAGTCCTCTTGGCTGCTGTGCTTTCCCGCCAAGGTAGGCGTTGCTTTCCCCCTGCTGTTCCACTACCTCGGTGGCCTGAGGCACCTGTACTGGGACGTCGCCAAGCACGGCGATCAGGTGGAAAAGAAGGGGCCGCTCGAGGTGAAGGCCGTGGACCAGAGCTCCATAGCCCTCTTTGCTGGCAGTGCCGCGGTTGCCGTGATTCTGGCGGCATTGTACTAGAGATGCAGACATGTAGCAGTTTTGCATTCTCGCGAATTGTATGGGGATCTGGAGGTGTGATGGGCGTGGAGTGTAAATCGTATTCTTGCGCTGGGCGTGGTCGCGCGGAGTGGAATGGAAGGAAGGGTGGATAAGGGTTGTCTCTGAAGGCACTGCTATTATGTGACCACGAGCGTGCTCTGCACCACGTTGGCCAGCTGCATGCATGACATCCTTCAGGAAGCTGTCTACCTCTGGCAGTGCAACTGTAGCACCATCTTTACAATAGAGGCAGCACAGCGCCTTGGCTGCACTCATTGAAGCTTCGTTGCCAATGCATCTGACACAGAGAAAGACAGGCTGGAATGGAGGTAAGGATGCAGCGTGTGGTAGATGCCGACGCCATTGGCTGTTGATGGTTGGCTGGGATGCACAGGCCACCCTGCCCCTTATGGCGTACTGCAGTGGAACTGTTCAGTGCAGTCTCTGGTGAGGGATCTGAGCTGAATGCATGCTCCTGAACACACAGTGCATGGAGCAAGGCACGGACAAGCCATGCGCCAGAATACCAACACATATGCACGCAAAACAAAACAACGGCGTTTGGGGCCACCCTGCGCCTCGACTTCTGCCTCGAGATTTGTGATCAGAGACGATACCAATACCCTAATGGATGATTCCAGCAAGGGAAAGCGCATGGAACTTGTTTGCCCAGGTGGATGCGCTTCCGTAGTCCCCAAGCGGCTCAACTTCCGCCAAGCGCGCCTTGCAGGTCCTGCAGTCATCGCCCGCCAACATCTCCGTGGCACCAGGTCTATTCAATCGACGCCAAAGGCGCCACCCGATCCTTGCGGAATTGGCGATCAACTTAATTTCCTCGCATTGGCGCATAGGCTGTTTGCTATTGTGGCGTGACGTACACCAGCTGCAGCAGGCGGAATGAGACCTGCTGGGGCGAACTCAGAACTCCACGTTTATTCAATTTTCTGCATCACCTATAGGATTTGATACCTTGGTACCTTTCTGAAAGGTCCAGAAGTTCTTTTGATACCTTAGATTGCAGTCTGATGCAACGTCAATGAGAACACATTTTTTACAATTGTTGTTCTCACAGCATGGAATTCGCCAGAGGGTGCCAGTTTGGGGTATCTCACACAGCGGTTCGTTGGACGCTGATTAAGATGACCCCTGTTGGTCAAGCATGTGGAAACGGCGAGTGGTGAATCGATGCGCCGACACCAAACATTCAACCGCCCAGCCCAGCGGACCAAGAAATCCCATTTGCAACCCTGTCTACAATGACGCTGGGGAGAGTCATTGCTCATTTCACACGATTTCTGTCAGTTTGAAAGTGGTGTTCGAGTGCCATGATGTTATAAACAGCAGGCTTGGTTTTTACGTT